>ML811910.1:147571-171053 GCA_009831015.1 Picea engelmannii | reverse complement strand
GGATAAAGGAGTAAAAGATAACTCAACAGAAGAATAGAAGATTAACCCTGGGAGTTAACCTAACTCAACAGAGAATTAGAAGGAAAAGTATAAGTAAGAGGCTGGGGTGCACCTATTATTCATTCTGGTTTTGGATTAGCATTAGCTATTGCTCTTGAGCATTCAGTTTGGGGGTTTTCTATACAAACCCTTGTGAGAAACGTAGTGGTGAAATATCCACTCACCTTGTTCCACAGCTTGGTCTTGGGGATGAAAGACTCCTCCACACCATTCTAGTCTCAGGGCCAGCTTATCAAGGGAGGTTCGATCCAGCTTATCTTAAGGGCTTGGGGCCATTTCGATAGTTGGGTTTTGTTTGTAGGGGCAGGACCATCAGTTTGAGGGATTTTCTAGAGGGTTTTCATCATTCTACATTTGTCTGCAGATTGGGACGTCGTGGAGCCATAGGGGACGTCCTGTGATTTAGTAAAACTCAAATCTTGGGAGATCTGCTTGAGATCTGAGCTCGAAACTTCTCCCACGGGATTCTCATAGCCCGATCTATATTCTTGGATAGTTTCAGATCATTTGGAGGCCTCCTTCATCAGGGTCGAACCATCTAGGGTTTCAGTCATCCAGTGGGGTACACCATTCAGTGGAGAATTCAGATCTATGGGGTTTGAGAGTGGATTTGGGAATTTGGACATGTGGGTTTTCCTTACAGTTGCCCGATCTATCATTTGGCATATTTAGCAAGATGATTGGACACTTTTGGTAGCAAGGAAGAATTATTTAGGGCTTCAACATTCTAGCAGGATGTGGCACTTTCCAGCTTGGAGGTTGAGCATTAGTATGGCTCAAATCTGCTTGATTTAGTATTCATTGTATATCCAGCCTTTGGAGGCTTATTTTGTATTGTCAGGAGAATTTTGTAGCAGCTCATATCTATTGCTTGTACGACCATCTAAGGTTTATGCCAAAACGGCCATCTATGGTATTGATCTTACATTGCTCATAATAAAAAGGTCAGATCTTTCCTTGTGTTTCTACATATTGAATATATTTTGATCTCCATGTGTTGATGAATCTTGTATACACTTAATAACTCAATACATTATTAGTTGTTAGTGATTCCAATAAAGAATTTGGCTTGGGATCATTACACTGGTTGTAAACCGCTCTCAATGCACTGCTCTCCAATACTAGTGGGTTGGTTGAAAATGCTTCTCCCTTGATTAAAACAAAGTTGTAATAGATTAAATTTATCGATGATATCAAACATGGTTGTATTATATTAATAATAAAGGTTAATATTGATTGAATTTTATTTACCTTATCTTGCAAAGTGGTTCTTGGTAACTTCCCCAAGCTTTTCTGGTATTCAACTACAACTTTATAGTCGTACTTGTAACCAAGCTAGAGGTCTTCCTCTATGGTTTCATTACCAAACTCATCACCTTGAATTTCTTAAGAGTATGTATTTTTAATTTTATTGACTGCAATTACCTAAAATTTTGAAGGAGATACAAATAAAATATTTGGGTACTTACAATTCATGACTACAACTTCAAGTAGCCGCCCTAGCCTAGCCTGTGTTGGACACATTTGGAAAGCCTTGATTTTGTTTCCTTTGAAGTTTCAATCAACCTATCATCAAAATTTTCAAGTATGTTAATATATACCACATTTTTATTTGCATCTAAAAAAATTGAAGGTATTGAATTGAAATTGTAATTTACCTTATGGGAGTAGAGGGTGTTTTTCCTTCATCTGTCAAATTATTCTCTTTTGCATCCTCAATGAGGGCCTTCCACTCCCTCTCTGGAATCATTAGAGGATGCTCATACCTATCATTTTTTTTCAAGTGCTTCCTATACATTTCTCGAGTATATTTTAAATATTGGCCAATTGCAGCGGTGGCCAAGGTCTTATTAATTATGTCTACACCAAAAAGGCTTTCAAGATAATTCATCAATTCTTTTATGAGGTTAGAATTATGGGAATTCCACCTCTCCCATATGGTGGGCCCAAAAATAAGCAATGAATTATTCTCTAAGGTCCTATAAAAATCATTGTTCGCAACATGTAAAAATATTATATGATTATTAATTTCAAAATAATAATTTATATGATTTATATTTGTCTACATAGAGAACATGAAACAATTAAAATTTTTAAAATTACCTGGGACTTTAACTTGCTTTAATGGAATCCCTTCCTTGTTGACCATAAATGTTCCCTTAAGGGTCCCCGTGCTGGTCACACATCTTTCTTTAGGAAAAAAAACCATATAGTTGGCCAAATCATCAACCTCATCTCCGTCATCACCTCCAATGCCTACCTGTGTGGCTACTTCCTGGGTGTGCATGTCGTGGCTCCCGCCTAATGTTGTGGAAGGTGGAGATATGAATAGCTACGTCCTAGTAAGTTTACATGGGCCTGCGTCGGGACCCTGTGGCATCCGTGCAACACCACTACTACCGACACCATGCATGTCGAGGTTAACAAGATCCAAAAATATCTATATAAGAAATAAACCATTTTTTCGTTTAGATAATGTAAAAGTTAAAAATAAAGATTTCATAATTGATCTTATGACATAAAAATAAAACCACTTGAAATTATGGTTATTACCTTATATGTGTTAAGCCTTGTCATAACTTCTCTGATCCTTTCTTCAACCTCAGGAGTTTGATCTAGAATATCTAACAAGTGAGCTAGTTCCTTGTTTTCTTTATTGATCTTTTTTTAATTAAAACCATAGGGTCGGGGGATTCATACAAATCCCTTTCAAAAAGTGAATCATCACCAACATCATGGCCTGCCAACTACATATTAAACAAAATAAATGATAATTCAGTTATGTAAACAAATAAAATAACTGGTCACCACATAAATAAAATGCACATTAAATGCAATTCAAAAAAATTTGTTCGTCTACCTGTTCTGAGGCCACTTTTGCTTTACCACGATCAGTCTACCACATTACAATAAAATTAGAATCGTGATCATTATCATGAGAAATAAATTCAAATGTATGATAAATCCTCCCTCGTTATTGACATCTAAGGAGGAATGTTATTGTTGATAACAAAAATAGGCCGCACTGAGTAAACAGGCTGAAGCTCTTCAAATGGATTAACATCGTAAAGAAAATAATGAAAATAATAAAATATAAGAGTCATTTATTACAAGTTGGGTAAATTAGTAAATGTACTTTCCCCATAATAGCAACGTCTGTATCTATTCGATTCAACTTGTAATCAATCAATAAATCTTCCCCTGCAGATATTTATTTTATTGCACATATGAATACATGGTTTCCTTCGCACCCCTCAAATATGCAATTGTGTTGCTTATTTATGGTCGCAGGTCATGTACTGTTTATAAACCCTACAATATTCCCCGTTTCTTTTGTCCTTCTATTAATATAGATAGTTTCTCCTTTATTTTCATCATTGTCTATTAGCTATATATAATTTTCATCCAAGCCATATCTTCACATACTTTTTGTATATTGGACTATTTGTGTCCAATATTTGTAGATATAACATGGTCTAACATGCTCCATCAATTTAGTTAATCCGTCGTAACATATGTTTATTCCATCCATGGAAAATATCTCCAAACCATGCAATGACGATGGAGCAATCCGGTATATCCTTTCATTTACACAAAAATCATTGTTTATTTCAGGAAGATCATTGGGTACCCATTGTTTCAATATATTTGTGTACCTCAAGGGAACCTCAATTTTGTCTAATCTCTCATGATTATAAGAACATGATCCCCCTTTTGCAAGAAAAAATTCCATGCGTCTATGAAATTTTCTTCAGATCTTCTCACCTCTAGTTGATCTTCGTCTGTTAGACCTACTAGATGTCTCACTTTCCTCTATTCTACCTAAACTTCCCTCACTCAATGAATATAGATATAACAAATACCTATTTTCTTGTATGCCCTATAACACCATCAATGACACAAACATTCAACCAGACAAGTTGTTACACTAATTAGTAAAATGGTTCTACTTCATTACTAGTATCCTGTTGGTATCACAATAAGCTCATAATGATTACCATAGTGTTACTCTTTCACACTTGTATTATGCTCTATTACTATTGGTATACTATCTAGGCATTATAGGGGCATGTTTGGAGTCATGAAATGACACATGACAACAAGTGGCAGTAATAGAACACGATGTTGGTTGGAAGATCCCATAATTGATGCCATTAGACACAAACTCAATCCTGAGGCCAACTAAGGAGAACATAAAACACACGCTAATTAATATAGGAGTCAATAATGCAAACAAACCATCTTTGTACTATGAGTAGACCATCTTTATTTGAAATCATTCATGTAACATACTTCATTGACTTATTTTGATCATGGTCTCTCTTGGATGTACTTTCATTGACAATGCCAATGCTCGTTTCTCCTTTAGTTGACCAACCTACTTTAGTGGATTCCTTTTCTAGACTTAATCTAGAGGCCATGTTTCCTAATTCATGGAAAATGACACATGGCATAAAGGTAGAAAAGGACACATGGTATAAGGATTTGAGACACTTGGTAGAAATAATCCTATTTCAAGATGGTGTTCTTCCTATTTCAAGAGTGTGATAAGTGGCACAAAAATCCATTAAAACCCTTGTATTATATATTTTATTATTTAAGTGGAGTGCCCAACCTCTAAAGAGCATTTATGAATGATTATTTTATTGCTTTCTCTTGGAGGAAGAAGTGGATCTGGAAAGCACTAAATATTATTTTATTGACATGGATATCCCCTCCAAATATTAGTAGATGATTTAATAGAGGATGAAGTCAAGGGATAAGCATATGTGAGTTTTCCATCCTTCTCGTCTTTTGTCTTGGATGATTAGGATTTTATGATAAAGTAGAAACTATTATTTAATGTTGTAAATAATCTCTAGAGGGCGGTTCTGCACAATGAGAAGAGTTTATGGTAGAGGCTCTCAACCCCCCCAGTCCTTGATGCAACTTTGAGTATTAAGGGAATTTTCTACTTTAATTTCATATTGGGATTGTGGGATTGTGATTAAATATGGGATGTGTTGTTCGATTGTCCATTATTTAGAAGGTTTTCATAATTTTTCCTCTTTTCTTATCCGAATCAATTCCTTGATACAAATTAGGAAAAACATATCCCAAAGTTCCATGGACATAATGACTCAATTGCACTACATGTTACATATTTCATTAAATTCATTTCAAAATTCAACGTTGTCCATGAGTATATTAGAATGAAAAAGTTTGTGTTCCTTGGAAAATGATGCACTATATTGGTTTTATAATTGTAGTCCAAGGGAGACATGTTCACTTGTAGGTTTTATCAAGTCATTTCACAAGCGTGGGGATGTTAGCTATGAACAAGAAAATGTTGAAAATCTAGTGGGTGAACCAGTTGTGATTTCAGATCCAGAGGAAGAGAGGAGTGATGAAGTCATTGAAGACCTTGTTGCAAAATATCATAATTCCTTTGAAGGATATGTATTCTACAGAAGAACCATATCATCATGATGATGTACACTTGAATGAATAAAATGGTTTGATAAGTTATTTATCTCTTCAAATTTCTAAATTTAATGATGATGCCCTTAAGATTTGAAGAGGATAGATGTGGTAGAGAAACCGTTGGAAAGTGAATAATTTATAGGTGTTATCATCCCCTCATGTGATGAAGGGAATTAAAACTATTAGGATGAGGATATGATCACTCTCTTTTCAATTTGAAGGCAGATATGAAATGTGGATAATTTGTTTCTTCATGGAGATCCCATCTATGACACAAATCATGAGACCATGATGGAGGAAAAGATGAGTTGGCATAATCCACTTCCAATCAACATTGAGGGTCACTTCATGGGACATAAATAAGACATATCAATGGAGGTACGTTAATATTTTTCCATGGTTGGTGAACAATTGTATGTTCTCCTCACTAGGGAAGATTTGATGTAGCATAAATGTGTTTTTCATGGCAATAATGATGCAGAAATTTTCCCACGATTGATGTCTCTAGCTCTTTCCCTACCTATGTATGAAAAGTCAATGAAAGATTGTTTTTGATACTGCAATATTTTTGGGACGACGACATTTCCAATTTTTGTTTTTTTTAATATATTTTCGACCTCCTAAGAAAGGGTAGCAATCCCTAGGTCTTGAGATTATGTACTTTTTCAGGTTTGATTTTTATTCTCATACTTCATCTGAATTTTTTATTGAGGGTAGCAAAGAGGGGTAGCAATATCGTTGCATATTTTGGAGTCGTCTAAATCTCTTTTGCTTGAAGAGTGATGAATGATATTTCATGGTTTGATGATGCTTACACCATTCTTATCCAACAATGGAAAAAGTGAACTTGTAACAATACACACTAACCTTGACATGATCTTGGTGTTCTTGTCCATTTTCAATAGCTCACTTCCATTTCCTGCCAAGGAGTGATAGAGATTCCAACTTATGACTTATGATGTTTGATGTATCCTTGTTTTGGTTTATAACCAAAGACAAGGGTGCATTTGGAGCATAAATCATTCTAGACTAATGAATCTTAAAGAAAAAATAGTGGATAAATGAAATGCACTGTCTATTCTCATCTTGTAGAAAAACAATTGATTTCTTAGGGAAGGGAATATCACTTGACATATTTGTTTTGAAAGCATACATGTAGAGGAGATATATCTAGAATGTATGACCAACAAGAACATTAAATCTCTCTGCAACAAAAGAGAATGATGGTTTATACCTATTTGATGCACTCAATGGTAGCAAGGAGGGAAAAATCATATCAACAAAGAAATATGTAATCTGAAGAATCCTCCTGCACCAAAGCTAGAATTCAAGCACATTTATGGCCAACCATTGGGAATGAGTTTCCATAGGAAAACTAGTGAAATTTACATTATGGATGCTTGTTTTGGATTTCTTCTTGTAGGTTCTAAAGGAGGGCATGAAAAAAACCATTTCCAATGAAGTTGAAGGAGTGATATGTTGATTGACAAATGATCTTGATTTTAGGAGAAGCGATATACTTCACTTATTCTATTATTGATCTTCAATGAAGGAAATTTTTGTTGTCTATATTCAGTGGATATGATACTAGCAAGTTGATGAAATATGATCCAAAGAGTGGGGAAATAATTGTGTTCCCAATAAACCTCAAGTTTGCAAATGGATTTTATATGAGAAAAGGTTTCTCATATTTTTCTTATTTCAAAAACAACCAATCGTAGGATTTTGGAGGTGTTGGAATACCAATAGGGCAATACTATCAAGCTAATTAGTGAGGTGGAAGAAAGACATGGCCAACTATGGAATAACATTTTAGTGGAAATATAACAAGCACTAAGTGCAATCCATACTAGACTCCACTACTTACCAAACATAACCAATATGGAGGCTACAATATCTAGGAGTATTCTAAATTGGACTAGGCACATTTATGGGATTTAAATAAGGATTTACTAAAGGTTACACTCCACAAAAATTACACTCCATCTTGAGAACTGCCTACAAAATTCATATCAACAACATGGAAATGTGTTCACATAATTGAGACAATACTCCATCTTTGGCCACACTATTTGTACTCTATTGTGAAATTGTGGAAGTAGGAAGAGCCTTATGTGGTACATGAAGAAGTAAAAATGATATGTTTGAGGAGCATTGAAAGAAGAAAGAGGACATATGGCATAGGAAAACCATTGACAAGCTAAACACTCTCAAGCAATGAAAGAACAATGGTAGCAAATACCTTGTCCAATGTTGTTTTGAGAATCCTTTTACCTTTAATGAAGTTTAATATTATTTCTTGGAGGGTTTGTTGAATTTATAACAAGGGTTCTCAACCCCTAACACACATGCCTAGGATTCATTTCCTTCAAAGTTTTCCTTCAAAACCATTATTTGTTGCTTCCATGCATTAAATAATCCTTTCTTGAATACTCAACCAACCTCTCCTCCATCATCAGAGAACATAATCTCACACCATGGAATGATGAGAATCTCTCATGGTAACCTACGCACATTGTGACATGTGGGGATATCCATGAAACATGTTCAAATAATAAGGAAAATATGATCTATTGATTATAATATCCCCATCCCCCTTCCTCATGCATTTCTCTATTAAATGAAATAGTAGGACACTAAGAAATCCTCCTCCCCACTCAAATAAAATATCTTCCAAAGACCACTCCACCAATCATAGTTTCCCACATAAGGTATTGTTCCATGAAAATGAAAAAAATTCTCACAATACCATATGTTTTATACCTTAAGTGCCCACATACCCTATTTGGTTAGTTGAAATCATGCCTCTTGTTTTTGGGTTCCCTCTTGGCAATGGCATTGGATAAGTTCATTGATAGAAGGTTCCTTTGGCTTGGGTGTCCTCTTCAAGGTATAAATAGGCCATTCTCTCCTCTTCCAAAGTATTCTTGGGTTATTTATCATTCTCTATTCTTGGAAGAGGATGAGATTTCTTGATTTCAAGGGTTGCGGAAGGTGGCATTTGTATTTTCAAGTAAGAAATCTGCTACCCAATCTCATATGTACTCATTTTTAATAATAGCGAGCACAATTTTCAGGTAATAAATGTGCTACCCAAGTTCATATGTACTCATTTCTAATCCAATGAACACAATCCTTAATTTGGAACCTACTCTTCTTGCAGAAATACTTTTGGATACCAAGACACCCTCAAGTTACAATGATGCAGGAGCATCGCTAGAAAAGCACAAGTGGAGGACAACTAAGCGCCAATGCACATTTTGAAGTGAATTTTAAAATTCAAAGTGGAATATCATGTAAATATTTTGAAAGGATTGTAATTAAAGAACATATTTAATGTTTTGAGGTGGATGATCACATGAGATCTTTGGAGAATGTATTTTCTTTTAATGAAGCCACGTGTAGTACAAATTCTATGTGTTCGATCTTATCTATCCATCACAAATATTTATTGTAATATATTCTAGTAGTTGAATTCTTTTAATTCGATAGGATAGCTCTAGAATAGCTAGAGGGAAAAGCTCGAAGATCCTCTCTTTTATAAAGATTTGTATTTTTTCCCAGAAGAGGATGTTAAATCTATTGTATAGGCTACTAGTGGTTGATAGCTGAAGTTGTTGGAATTCTAGCTAGTGATAATTGTTGTAGAAGTTGTTGAAGCTTATTAGAGTGTATGAACACATGTATATTTTTAGTTGAATGAATATAATAGAGGAGGATTGTCCCAAATGTGTGGTATTGTTGTGTCTATCTGAATGACTGAATGGTAGAATTTCTATCTATTTGAAATTTTCTGTTATTTCTTGTTCTAGTGTTTATGAATGCATTTACATGGTTGAATGTATGAATCTATGAATATTTAACTAATCTAAAATCTTTTCTCTTCTACGAGAAAGTGCAAGTGTGCATAGTGTCCGCAAGAGGTGCATTGATAGAGCCTGTTTCGACTTAGAAGCTCAGAAGAGAAAACATGAAACTTATATGTGCAAAAAGTGCATAGCGTCTGCAAGGTGTGTGTGACAGAGTCTTCTGACTCAGAAAGTTCAGCAGAGATAGTTTGAGAGTGCGGGTAGGAGGAACCTTGCTCAATTTCATAGTATTTAGAGGGAAGAGAGTGGAAGGATTGTTGCAAGGAGTGCAAAGTCACCTTCAAGAGGTTAAATGGAAGGAAATTTTTCTGCAAGGAGTGCAAAGTCGCCTTCAAGAGGTTAAATGGAAGGAAATTTTTCTGCAAGGAGTGCATGACAGAGTCTTCTGAATCAAAATCTCGGGAGGAGTAGTAGAAGTTATCTATAGAGAATTTAACTTGTGGAGGAGGACCTATTGCAAGGCATGCACAGGCTGAAATTTCGACTAAGTGTTGAAGAGATAATTCTAAGGAGGAAACATTTCGAGGAGGAACACGTTCAGGAGGGAGAACGATGATAAATATTCAAAGGGAGGAGTCCTTTATGGTTTCCCAGAATTAATAAGTAAGATCTGTCTAGAAGGGATTGGGATCATTCCAAACCATCATATATGGGAAAGGTTGCACGAAGAATTAGCCGTGAGGTATTTCGGCATTTCAGTGTTCAGAGTGTTTAAAAGTATTTGAGAAGTGGGATTGTCGAAGTCGCGAGGAGAATATTAATTGTTGGATGCGAGGAGACACATGGCAGTGCATTGGAAAATCTGGGAGTTAGAGATCTAGAGAATTTGCATGTGGAGTTTTTGAAATTTCGGGAAGTCGCGAAACCCGAAGTACATCTGGACCATCAGATCTAGGGAGACACATGACAAAGATCCACGAATTTGGGGAAAAGTGTTTCAGAAGGAAACAAAGGTGGAGGTCACAATATTTCTGAAGCCTGAAGTTGCGAAGGGGTTGGCTTGAGGTTATAATCCATGGTCACATAGGAGAAGCATCTAGTGTGGGGATATCACTCACAAGGTTGGTGTTTCCAAGAACTGAAGAGAAGCATCACGGGTAACCTAGAACTATAGGTAACATCAGAGGGATTTTTGTGTGTGTATTGATTGTTCAAGGTCTGTTGAAGGCCTGAAGAACCAATTAAGTTTAAGGAGTTTGAAGATCCAAGACTGAGAGGTCGCAGAATCACCAGAAGGGAAGGGGGGGTGCAACAGAGTGGTATCAAAGCTCACAAAATTGATTTTTGTAGGGAGAGGAGACAAAAAAGTAGGTTGATATCATCGAGTGGTATCAGATACATCAACACAATGCTTCCTAGGAGACGTGCAAAGACACCCGTAGCAAATAGAGCTATGTAAAGGGAGATGAGAGAACTCAGATAAAGGTTGGATGTCATGGAAACATCACAAAGGAGAGGAACTAATGATGGAGACATAAACGATGCAAAGAATGAAGAAGTTGTAGCAAAGGATGCTGGGAAGAATGCTTGCTGAAAGTGGTTGTCAAATTGGGAGCTAGCGAAAATATAGACATCCCGATGTATGTAGGTAATTTGGACGTTGAATAATTGCTTGATTGGATATGGGAAATGGAAAAGTATTTAGACTATGAAGATGTCGATGAGGAGAAAAAGGTGAAACATGTTGTCACTAGGTTAAAAGGACATGCAACACTATGGTGGGATGAACTGTAGGATGACAGGAGAAGCAAAGGAAAAAAAAAATATTAAGAGTTGGGATAGAATGGTAGCCAAGATAAAGGCTAAAT
This sequence comes from Picea engelmannii, assembly GCA_009831015.1. NCBI lineage: Eukaryota > Viridiplantae > Streptophyta > Pinopsida > Pinales > Pinaceae > Picea > Picea engelmannii. The sequence goes on along the minus strand of ML811910.1, from coordinate 159,853 downwards.
TCATACCCAATAACTATTACATAAATATGTTCAAGAGATTGCAGAACCTGAGACAAAAAGGAATGACTGTGAAGGAGTACACCGAGGATTTCTACAAATTGAACATCAAGGCTGGACAAAGAGAGAGAGAGATGAGGAAAAAATTGTCAGGTATATCAACAACCTGAGATATGAAATCCAAGATGAAATCAACATGATGACAATAAGGACAATGGAGGATTATTATCATATTGCACTGAAAGCCGAGGAGAAGTTGACCAGAAAGCAGAGTTAGTAGAGCAGAGGTAGAAGTTTAAACAAAGGAAAAGGAATTTCCCATGACAAGGTGCAAAATCCCAAAGGTGAGATGGAGAAACCACATAGTCACTTTGAAAGAGGAGGAAGTTCCCAAGGAAGACAGAGTGGTGGTAGAAAATATTTTCCTAGAGGAAGAGGAAGAGGTAGAGGAGGATAAGTAAAGTGTTATGCCTGTGGAAAGACATGACACATGTCTTGAGAATGTCCCCAGAGGAAGAAAGAAGGAGGTGAAGCTCACATTTACGAAGCATAGAAGCAAGGTGTTGAAGCAGAAGGCACAGAAGATGGGATATCTTTGATGGTTAAGAAGGTTCTCTTAAAACCAAAGCCATTAGTTGAAAAGCTAGTGCAGAGGAATAGTTTGTTTAGGACAAATTGAAAGAATAAAGACAAAGTTTGGAAGGTGATCATTGACAGTGGGAGCAATGATAAATTAGTATCCACATAGATGGTGGAGAAACTAGAACTGGAGACAACTGCACATATGACACCATATAAAGTATCATGGCTGCAGAAAGTTCATCAGGTAATAGTAACTAAAAAATGTCTGATTGAATTTAAAATAGGAGGATATAGAGATGAAACTCTGTGTGATGTGATTCCCATGGATGTATGTCATGTTTTTTTGGGAAGACCATGGAAGTATGACAGGAATTTCATTCATGATGGGAGAATAAATACTTATACCTTGGAGAAGAATGGTAGGACACACATGTTGCTTCCAATTGAGGAGAAGAAAGTGAAGGAAGAAGCCAACATGAGTATACTTCTCATGAGTTGGAAGGAACTCCTGAGTGAAGTTAATAAGGAACAAGAGATGCAGTTTGTTGTAGTAAGGAAGCTGAAATTTATCCTTACAAGTACTTCCATGGAGAATCTTCCTGAGGAAATTCAGGAACCATTAGAGAATTTTGATAATATAGTAGTGGATGAGTTGCCGAGCTCATTACTACCTATCAGAAGTATTATTCATCACATTGACTTGATACCAGGAGCGAGTCTGTTGAACAAAGAAACATATAGATTGACACCTCAAGAAAATGAGGAGGTAAAGAGACAAGTCCAGGATCTATTAGAAAAACGTTTGGTTAGATAAAGCTTGATTCCATGTGTAGTACCAACTTTGTTGAGTCCAAAGAAGGATGGAGGATGGAGAATGTGTACAGACTCAAGGGCCATAAACAATATCACCATTAGGTACATATTTCAATTATCAAGGATGGATGACTTAATGGATTGTTTAAGCGGAGTGAACTATCTTTCAAAGATAGATTTGAAAAATGGATATCACCAGATAAGGATGAGAGAAGGTGATGAGTGGAAAACAACCTTTAAGAAAAATGAGAGATTGTATGAATGGCTTGTTATGCCATTTGGATTAACAAATGCCCTGAGCACTTTTATGAGGTTGATGAATGAAGTGTTGAAGGATTTCATTGATAAGTTTGTGATCGTATATCTGGATGATATACTGGTCTTCAGTAAAACTGGAGAAGAGCATTTGAGGCACTTAACATTAGTGATGAGGAGGTTGCAGCAGGAGAAACTACTGATAAATATGAAGAAATACTTTTTTATGAAGACATAACTCATTTATTTGGGTTTTGTGATCTCTTCTAATGAATTGAAGATGGATCCCTAGAAGGTGAAAGAAATCAAAGAATGATTATCACCAAGGAGCATATTTGAGGTGAGAAGCTTCCATGGATTAGCAAGTTTCTATCGAAAGTTCATCAGAAATTTCAGTGAGATCGGTGAACAGATGATGGATACAGTGAAGAAAAGACATAAGTCTTTCAAATGGACATAAGAGGCTGAGAAAATATTCAGTATATTGAAATATAAGATAACAGAACAACCGATTCTGGTCTTGCCACATTTCGGGAAGACATTTCAAGTGAGATGTGACGCGAGTGGAGTTGCAATTGGAGTGGTCTTGAGCCAAGATAATAGGCCTGTTGCATATTTTAGTGAGAATATAAATGATACTAAGATAAATTACTCCACATATGATAAAGAGTTTCATTCCATAATTCAAGCCTTGAAGAAATGGAGGCACTACCTTATTCCAAAAGAGTTTGTTTTGTATAGCGATAATATGGCTTCACAATTCATAACCCAACATGAGAAGTTAAATCAAAGACATGCCAAATGGATATAATTTATGCAAAATTTCACTTTTGTCATTAAACATATTTCTGGTAATTCTAACAAGTTTGTTGATGCATTGAGCAAGAGATGTCTAATTCTGCAGGAATTTCAAGTGAAAACCTCGAGGTTTGAACACCTTAAGGAAATGTGTTGTGATGATCCAGATTTCAAAGAGGCATATGAAGCATGTGCAAATCCTTTGCTCAGAGACAAAATTCAATGGATAGAATACCTTATTCAAAATGGATTGTTGTTTAAAGGGTGTCAGTTGTGCATACCAAAGTGCTCGATGAGGGAGAATTTGCTGAAGGAAAATCATAGTGGAGGTTTAGCCGGACATTTTGGCCATGCAAAAACATTCACACAGTTGAACAATTCATATTATTGGCCAAGTATGAGGGTAGAAGTAAATAATTTTTTGAACATATGTAAGATTTACTAGTATGCAAAGGGAAAGAGACATAATATTGGGTTGTATAAACCATTGCCTATTCCAGAGAGGCCTTGGGATGCAAAGCATCGATTTCATGTTGGTATTTCTAAGAACACAAAGAGGAAGTTATTCCATATTTGTGGTAGTTGACATGTTTTCAAATATGGCATAGTTTATCCCATGCCAGAAGACCAGTGATGCAATGCACGTTTATACCTTGTTTTTCAAGGAAGTTGTGAGGCTTCATGGATTTCCTAGGAGCATTGTTTGAGACAGAGATACCAATTGTTTTGGTCATTTTTGGAGAACATTTTGGAAGAATATAGGAAAAAAACTATCTTTTAGTTCTGCATATCACCCTCAAACTGATGGACAGATGGAGGTGGTGAACCAGAGTTTAGGATATTTGCTGAGAAGTTTCATCACTGAACATCATATATAGTGGGATTCGAGTCTAGCATAAGCGAAGTTTGCATACAATGAATTAGTGAACATAATTATTAGAAAGAGTCCATTTCAGATAGTGTATGGAATGAATCTAAGGGGAGTGTCATAGTTAATATATCTGAAGCAGAGTTAATTCAGAAGTGTTGAAGTTGAAGACTTTGCTACAGAAATGCAAAATCTTCATATTCATATCAAAGATAAGTTGAAGAGGAGAATCAATGAATATAAACACAGAGTTGATCAACATAGGAGGAAACTTCAATTTGAAGTTGGAGATCAAGTTCTAGAACATCTTAGGAAGGAGAGGTTCACAAGAGGAAGATATAATAAACTAAAGCTGAAGAAGATAGGACCATGCAAAATCCTAATAAAATTTGGTGAGAATGCTTATGAGATAGAGTTGCCGGAAGATGTGGGTATATCACCCATATTCAACATTGCATACTTATATCCTTACAGGGAAGATGGAAACAGAGGATCAGAAGATCAAAAAGATATTCAGTGGAAAGAGCATATGCCTGTAGTATAGAAGTCACAGATGGAGAAGATCGTAGATAAACGAATTCATAAGAAGACTAGGAGGAAAACATATTTTGAATATTTGGTAAAATGGAAAGGATGCTCAATATAAGATTCTAGTTGGGTAAATGAAGTGGATATATAGAAGCATGGAAAGTTAGTGCAGGAGCTCATGGAAAGGAGTCCATGAATTTTTTAGCCAGAGAAGCACGAATGGAGGAAAACTAAGAGACAACGCACATTTTGACGTGAATTTTAAAATTCAAAGTGGAATATCGTGTAAATATTTTGAAAGGATTGTAATTAAAGAACATCTTTATTTTTTTGAATTGGATGATCACATGAGATCATTGGAGAATGCATTTTCTTTTAATGAAGCCACGTGTAGTACATATGATTTGTTTGATCTTATCTGTCTGTCAAAAATATTTATTGTAATAAATTCTAGTAGTTGAATGATTTTAATTTGATATGATAGCTCTAGAATAGCTGGAGGGAAAAGCTCAAAGAGCCCCTCTTGTATAAAGCTTTGTATTGTTACCTAGAAGAGGATGTTGAATCTATTATATAGGCTGGTGGTGGTTGATATCTGAAGTTGTTGGCATTATATCTAGTGATAGTTGTTGTATAAGTTGTTGAAGCTTATCAGAGTGTATGAACAAATGTATCTTTTCAGTTGAATGAATATAATAGAGGAGCATTGTACCAAATGTGTGGTATTGTTGTGTCTATCTGAATGAATGAATGGTAGACTTTCTATATATTTGAAATTATCTGTTATTTCTTGTTCTAGTGTTTATGAATGCATTTACATGGTTGAATGTATGAATCTGTGAAGATTTAAATAAGTTTCAATCATTTCTCTTCTAAAAGAAAGTGAAAGTGTTCATCGTGTCTGCAATTAGTGCGTTGACATAGTCTTTTTCGACTCAAAAGCTCAGAAGAGAAAACATGAAACTTATATGTGCAAAAAGTGCATTGCATCCACAAGGTGTGTGTGACAGAGTCTTCTGACTCAGAAAGTTCAATAGAGATAGTTTGAGAGTGTGGGTAGGAGGAACCTTGCTCAATTTCATAGTGTTCAGAGGGAACAATAGAGCATGGAAGGATTGTTGCAAGGAGTGCACAACCACCTTCAAGAGGTTAAATTGAAGGAAATTTGTCCATAAGGAGTGCATGCCATAGTATTCTGACTCAGAATCTTGGGAGGAGTAGCAGAAGTTTTCTATAAAGAAGTTAAGTTGTGGAGGAGGACCTATTGCAAGGCATGCACAGGCTGAAATTTTGACTAAGTGTCGAAGAGATCATTCTAAGGAGGCAAAAGTTCAAGGAGGAAAAAGTTCAGGATGGTGAACGATGAGAATATTCAAAGGAAGGAGTCATTTAAGGTTTTCTAGAATTAATGAGTAATATCCATCTAGAAGGGATTGGGATCATTCCAAACCGTCATATCTAGGAAACACTGCACGAAGAATTAGTCGTGAGGTATTTCGACATTTTGAAGTTTGGAGTGTTTAAAAGTGTTTGAGAAGTGGGATTGTCGAAGTCACAAAGTCATGAGGAGAATATTAATCATTGGCTACGAGGAGACATGTGGTAGCGGATTGGAAAATTAAGGAGTTAGATATCCAGAGAAGTTGTGTGTGAATTTTTTGAAATTTTGTGAAGTCATGAAACCCAAAGTACAATTGGACCATTAGATGCAGGGAGACACACGACATAGATCCACGAATTTGGGGAAAATGTTTTTGGAAGGAAACAAAGGTGAAGGTGACAATATTTTTGAAGTCCAAAGTTGTGAAGGGGTTGGCCTGAGGTTATAACCTATGGTCACATAGGAGAAGAGTCTAGTGTGGGGCTAGCACTCACAAGGTTGGTGTTGCCAAGTGTCGAAGAGAAGCATCACGGGTAACCTAGACCTATAGGTAACATCATAGGGACTTGTGTTTGTGTATTTATTGGTCAAGGTCTGTCGAAGGACTGAAGAACCAATTTAGTTCAAGGAGTTTGAAGATCCAAGACCAAGAGGTCACAGAATCCCCAGGAGGGAAGGGGGGCTGTAACATACAATTAGAAGGAAGAATACAACTATAAAATGAACTTTTCCTTGGTAAGCTAAATGATTCTCAAGAGATACTTTTGAGAGTTTCTCATATAATGGAGAGTTTGGACAATTTTCTCTTAAGTAAGTAGGAATGAAATAATAATGCTCTATGTAATTTATAGAAGGTTGGCAAAAATATTAGTCATTAAGGACACACAAATGTTTTTTCATTAATACTAGAACTCTTTGAAAGAAAATATAAATCAAAAGGCTGAATTGCTCTAAAATTATAGTTAAAATGATCTATTCTTTAATCAATATTTCTGAATAGTCTATGAAAATGGATATGCATAAGCATTGTTCTATCAAGATATAACACTAATTAGTACAATGGTTCTACTTCATTACTAGTATCATGTTGGTATCACAGTAAACTCATAATGATTACCATAGTGTTACTCTTTCACACTTGTATTATCTAGCACATGCTAATTAATCTAGGATTCAAGCATGCAAACAAAACTTCTCACAAAGAAGTGCTAGTTGGTGACAAAATCCAACATTGCAGGATCGATGCATGAAGGAGCTAAGCAGGTGGGAAAGTTATGTTGACAACCTGCTTAATGAACTAATCCCCTAGTGCAAGTTACCTCACTGAGCAGTGGGAAACCCTCTAAGGAGTCTGAGTGATTCTATCCTGTTGATATTATGGTAGTTGTGTGAGGTATTAACCTCCATGTGTAACCCTACCAAGAATAGAATATTTCGGGAAGCAAGAAGAAACCATAAAGCATTGGACATAACCCTAGAAGACAAGTCATCTAAAGGAAATATTTAATATTAAGTTTTTAGCCTCCATAATGAGAATTCAGCCCAAACAACTAAGAAGGAGCATTATAAATACAAGACGCCATAACTCATTTGACATATACAACTCGCAACTGCACAAATTTAAGAGTGCACACTGTAAAAATTTAGTAAGTGTGCAAGTCTGGAGAGTAGTTGCAGTTGCAGCTACTGCAACTTGTATTTTAGGTTTAGTCTTAGAGTTTCTCTTGGTTATGGTTTTGACTTTCTTCCTTGTGTGCTAGCTCTGGAGAGAGGTACGCTACATTGATTGTCTATTAGGCCTAGGGTTTTCTTCCATAATTATTCGCTGTCAAGGTTAAGGTGCTTGGGGGTGGCTTTGACCTATGGTTGGGTGACAATATTGTTATATTGTATATGGTGGAATGAGCACACCTATTATTTCTAAAAGGTTATGGGACCACCCTATCTTCAAACAATATAACCACTAGAATATAGATTGGGAGAATTTTCTTAGTTACAATTGCAGTTGTAGTCAAAGTTTTTGCTGCAGCAACGAAACCCTAACCCTCTTATTGAGGCACCTTGAGTGAAGATATTGACCTAATTTATGAATATCCTAGTGTTCCTTAACCTAGTGCACCTTCTAGTACTCTTAGAAATCTAAGACATCAAGTTTGAGTTTTTGGTCAAAGTCAAAGGTTGACCAAGTCAAAGAAGTCATGAATTACTCTATGAAGTCAAAAAACAAGTTAGAAGGTGATTCTAACTTCAGAGTATGGAAGAAAAGGATTGACCTCATCCTTTCCAAGAATAAAGTGTTGGATATCATGAAAGGAAAGATTGTGGAACCACAGTTTGAAGAAGGAAAAGAGAACATGTTAGCACCAGAAGTCACCTCTGGATTGCGTCAGAGGTAAGAATGATACCCATCAGTTTGTATGTCAACGTAAAATAGTTTAAAGGGCGGTATAATGGACACAGTATCAATATTATATCTCTTTAACTCAGAAAAATGGGTTGGCATGCATAGACAAGTGAGGTCTTGATCTAATTTAAGATAGTAAGTTTGTAGTATAATGGTGAGTAGATAGAAGAAATGTGAGGAAAGCATGAAAGTCTTCTCTAGACATCCAGTCTTCCAGCAGCCTGTGGAGGAAAAGTCTCATATGTAAGATCCTCTTGGATCTGAAAACTTCAAGAAATTGAAAACGTTGCAACAACAGATATAGTCAAACCTACACTATACTACGGTCACAAAACTCGACTGGATCATCCATGCCCGAGATTTCAGAGTCAAAAGCAAAGAAATGAAAGGAGAAGATGGTTGCCATTAAACTAGAAGTCTCAAATAACAGTCATAACTAGAGAACCAAAGGCCTCATTAAAACATTACAATCGAGAGCGTATCTCTACTATCGACACTAACAAAATGGAAAAAATGCCTACATATAATTAGAACTAGCTCCCTTGCTGAAGGTGGGATCATGTCATGAGTTCAAGGATTTGCATTAGTGAGTTTCTCTGTCAATATGCACATGCAGAAGTTGGCTAGACTGCCCATGCAGTCTTCTGTCAGACATGATCTCTCTCAGCCTAGACTGATGTCCTGTCTCTGCGATTTGTCTCTTTCTGGAATTCTATTTAAGGAAGGAGACAATGTCTCACCCACCTCCCTTATTTACATTAACTGTTGCATTGGGATCTAAGTGGGCGAAGTCAATTCCTGCACTGGATGACATGGAAATTTTTCCTTGGTTGTTTTCTACTTTGTTGAACTACTACAAGGGGACCCAGGCGACGGACATGGATGAGGATCTAGCGGGGGTGATGGCTTCATCAACGCGGAGGTCAGGCGAGAGATGCCCATGTGGATGGTTGTGACAGATGGGAGGTGACCGGGAAAATACGGGTGGCATAAATCATGGGCGTTGCACTGGGATAGGTTGGCGATGAAGTGGGGGTAGAGAAAAAGTCCATGGAAGGGGATGGGATGGGGACCATCTACTTAGAAGGAGGTGAGTGGTAGAACACCTGGCAGGAGATGTTAGGTGGTAGTGATAAGGAGACATCATTTGATGGTGAGTGGAGGATAGGTATACCATCATGATATGAGGAGGAGAGCAGGAAATGTGATGGGCAGAGGTGAGAGATGGAGTGGAAGACAGATGTTAGTGGGGGGCGGTAGCGGCAAAGGATGGTAGTAAGAGGTCTACTCGGAGGGGGTAGGCAACGGTAAGAGGTTTTAGGCAGGGGGGGGGTTCAAGTTAAGGAGAGGGAGAGACGTTAGTGGAGTTCTTGCATTTTAAAACCACCAACTCGGACCCCCCCCCCTCGTTAAAGGAAGAACATCGGGTGGGGGGGGTCCGATATGGCTCCTGCACCGTAGATCTGGGTGTGCAGATCTTGGCCTCCCATATCTGCCTGCCACTTAGCGAGATGCACCTGCGCACAAAAAACTTAGGATAAGTGGGTTTTTAACCCACTTCTTGCCATTTTTTCTCCAAAGAGGTCAATTTCTTAGGAAAAAACCCCCTTACAAATAAATGTGATAATAGAAGGAACCTCAAAATGTTGCAGTTATGGAGAAGTTCAAAGACAATGACATCAATTCCATGATTATCATAGTGGACTTTGTAAAATACCACTTGATACCCTACATCTCTCAACTTGACTCATCTAAGAAGATGTACGATACCTTAACTAACCTCTTCTGAGTCGGAAACATTGGACAAGTAATGAGTCTGAAGAATGAGCTCCATGACATGAAAATGAATGATGATGACAACATAACATCATATATTGTGAGAATATCTCAATTAAGAGATCAACTGCAAGCTATTAAAGAAATCATTTCAAATAAGGAACTGGTAAATATAGTACTCAATGGTCTTCCCAAGACATGGGATGCATTTACCGCAAGCATGAACACAAGAAAGGAGTATCCCACATTTGAATAACTTTAGACTTTTCATGCACAAGAAGAATCAAGGATTAACACAAAAGAGAAATCCCAAAAGAAATATGATGATCAAGCTTTCACAACAAAGTTCAAGAATTTCAGGAATAAGAGGAGGTTTGGCTCAAGGAAGAAACCAAATCAAGAAAAATATATGTCAAAGATACAATGCTTCAACTATCGAAAATATGGTCACTACAGAAACCATTTTTCTGAGTTAAAGAAAAGGAAGGAAACAGACGAAGCAACAATTTCTGAAGAAAGGGAACCCTCAAATAAGGCCAGGCAAGATAAAACACACTTCTTCTTCTAAGACAAGGTAACAATATTCTTCATATTTTTTGTACATACCATTTTTACATAGTTTTTGTACATATCTTGCATATCTATTTCTTAGAATATAAGATGTTCAAGTGAAACATACATATGGAAGAATAACAAGATAAGGATTGCTATCACAATGATTACAAGTCAAGCAATACACATGAATAGATGACATGTGTTGACAATCTTTGGTAACAATTCCCGTGGAAGTTATTGTATAAGTAACAACTTCCAGATGATCCAAAATTATAATCAAAACTAAAGAGACCTAGAAGAAGTCAAAAAAGAGAAAATTAGAAAAATACTTGTGACACCTTGCAGAAGGCAATAAGGATGTAGATGAAAGAGTGGACTATCTTAGATGGAGGAAGATGATTACAGAATTCCAAAAGAAGAGCACACATTCATGCATGAAGAAAGGATTAGGACGGATCTAATCCCAAATAATATGATCCATTAAGGATGATGAAGTATCTATCCATGTTCCCAATGAAAGTAGCAACCATGAAAAGAAACACGTGGTTAGTTTGACTTCAGAAGAAGTCTTCTTCGAAAAGAAGCCTTAAAGTATCCTTGGTTGTCCATCTACATCCATGATCCTATGATGAAAGGAAGAAGTTTGAATCCTCATGGCATGTAATCTATATAAGACTCCATGGACCCAAGAGCTAAAGAGATACATGAGGATTCCAAGAAAGAAAGAAAAACCCAAAACAACCAGTTATTATACCAAGAATCACAAAAGAATACCATCTTGGTTTGAACTCACTAAGAAGCAATCAAACAAAAGAAATGTAAGTTATGATAAATAATAGTGTGAAAAAAAGACTTATGAATGGAAGCATTGCAAGATTCATAGTTTCTGCCAAAAGGAGGGAGAAGACTATGACAACAACTTGTTCTAGATATACCTCTTGTAGTATCCATGGATTAGAATTTACATGTAAAAGACTATTCTTCCAAATAAAGCAAAGAAGCTTATACCAGAAAGAGACCCATGTAGTAGATATAATAATACCTTGTATGGATTCAAGCAACTTGATGCATAGTATCTCATATACAACAAAAGCATGGTGAAACAATTCTATGACAACGATAATATATCAGAATAATTACTTAGAAGTTTGGGATGATGGAATGCTAATCCATGGAAAACTATCACGATGACAGAAGAAGTGCTACTTGGATATGTTTCAGTTTGATCCTTGCCACAATATCATGGGCTAGCAGGAAACATAAGTGTTGAATTCAACCATGATATATTGCAATGATTAGATCTATATGAAGCCTTTAGAGAAAACCAGTGTTCCATGATAGACCGAAGTACATTGAGATCAAGAATTACATTCTCCATAATTGATATAGTGGGAAAACCCCCCTATGAACTACACTAGGTTTGTTGGCCCTTGACCAAGTTTTGAGGATCCTTGGTCATGTTTGACCTATTTCTGGGACTTCGACAGGCTGTCGAAGGTGGAGCGCAAGAAGAAGCGGAGATTGTGGGATCTTGGCCCACTTTTAGGGATTTTTGGGATTTGGGATTTTGTAATGAGTATGGGGATATCGACCCATGGGTTTAACCATGTTTAGGCCTGATTTTGTAATGTATAAATAGATGTTAGGTGATGTAGTGATCATATAGAGATACATATATGAATGGATAAGTGCGAATGAAAAGTTGGTTGTAAGTGGTGTTGAGTGCAAGTAACAGTTGTAAGTGATTTGTGTATGTTTGCAAGGCTGAGTGAAAGTGGCTGTAAGGGACTATATGTAGGATTTGTGTCATAACCTAGATTAGGAAGGAGGATCTAGCAAAGAGTGGGGAGATCTCCTGTCCTCTGCAAAGTTGATCTGAAGGATCTGTGCATGTAAGAATATTGAAGAAATATAATAAAGAAGACAAAGAGTTGGCAGACGTAGCCCCAGGGTGGGGGTGAACCACGTACATCCTGTGTTGTGAATACTTTGTGTGTTGTGTTGATGTGTTTATGTATTTACTTGCTTAGTTCTTTGATATAGATGAATTATAGGTAGATCTATTGTTGCTTTGTGCTTAATAGTGAGAGTAAATGTTGGATCTGACTTGTGTGAATGTGATTAGTTCTTGAATCTGCTAGATCTGATCTATTTCGTCATGCTAAGTGTTGTTAGATGCTAGATATGGTTGAATACTGCGATGCTCTCTAATTAGGGTATTTACCTATGAAGTAGATACTGGTTAAACATTGATGAAATATATTGCTAAGTGCTTTGTCAAGGTGTTACAATCAAATATTTGTGTCCAAGCTAAGGTTGTAAACA
>ML811910.1:121471-141393 GCA_009831015.1 Picea engelmannii | reverse complement strand
AAAAAAAAAAGGTAAGATCTTGAAGATTTGTGCTCTGGTAAAGGTAAGGATATTGAAAAGTTTTAGATCTGGAAGCTTTGTGCTTTGTTGAAAGTAAGATTAGTGGAAATTTTTGTTTCAAGAGTATGGATCGAGGTATGTTTGATAAATTTTGTCCTAGCCTGAAAACTAGGGCACAACTATAAGAAAAGAGGTTTGATATGAGTAGATCTGATAGAAATAATGAAAGATATGTTATACCTATGAATAAAAAGAATGTTTGGACTAACAAATGGATGCAGGATCCTAGAAAGAATATTTTGCAAGTTAACTACTATGATCATAGTGCGTTGTATAGGAAAGGATGGGGATCATTTAAGAGAAAGAGAGGATTAACTCTTTGTTACATTTGCAGAAGACCGAGACATATTGCTAAGGAATGCCCTGGTAAAAGACCTAGTTGTCTTTGTTGTAAATCTGTGGATTGTGAAGTTCTGGATTGCCCTAGAATGATTGCTAAGGTTGAAAGAATGAATATGAGCCAAGAAAACCCTGAGAAAGGTTAAGACACTGAGACCGTGTCAGAACCCTAGAAAGAATCAGAGACTGCACTATTACAGATGAAAGAAACCCTAAATGACCACCAATATACTAATCTATCAGAGATATTAAAAGAGAAAAAGAAAATAGAAGTAAGAATAAGAGACTTCGACATTGACTGTGTTCTGGATGAAGAAACATAGGTGAATGTCATGACAGAAAGAACTTGGGAAGCTGTAGGAAAACTTGCTATGATTCCTTCATTGGGAGGAATAGGAGTTTTTGGAGGAAAACTCATAACCCTATGTGGAAGACTTACCCAGATATATATGAGTGCTCATGGAACTTTGACAGAGGAATATTTTGAGGTTGTTAAATTTATTGATAACAATGCTCCATTTACTATGTTACTAGGAAAACCATGGATCGAGAAGGATCATACTAGAAGGAAAGAAGAACAAGTCTTAGAGCATAAAAAGAAAGAATTAAAAGATTTCATGACTAGAAGGATCACACACTTGATTGAGGAACATGAGAACAGATAGAAGCTATTTAAATTGGATGCCGAAGTTGAAATAAACCAATAAGACTCACAGAAGACTGAAGCACCTACCCCAGATAAAGAAGAAGTATTACCTGTGCACCCTATGAAGGAATATCAAGAGCACAGAGTTACTATGCCAAAAGAAGACAAGAACTAGAATGGAAAGAGGAATAACGAGACGAAGATCACCAGGAAAAAGGCTAGAAAGCTCAGCAAGAAGAGAGAAAAGATCGAAAATTTACAGAAGGTTCTAGAGGGAACTTCTTAGAAGGAAAATTGAAAAAATGGAACTTCACTGGGAGATCAGAATAGTGTCACATGACACTTCACCATGGTGAAGCAATGTAGCCATTGAGAATAGTATAACCATTAGACTGACACCACTAATGGTTAGAATGACATTTATGTCTAGGAAGCTCGCCATCAGATCGTTGGGACTGTGCCAGAATGAGCAGAAATGAATTAATGAAGGCTTCTCGCCCATTGGAGAGATCTGTTACCTAGTTGTCTACTTATTCCATCGAATGTTGCACCGAGAACAATTTTTTGAATTGTATTAGAGAGAACTCATTGATACTGCACTGTGATTAGTAAGATCGACACTAGTTCTATTGTTTTGTGCATTCATTCATCCATCCAATCCAAGCATGTATGTTGGACACATTCAACGCCACAGAGAAAATCATCGAAGAAGTTATCATCGATCTCATGGCCAAGAAAGTAATGTCTACAAGTATTAAAGCATCATTGAAAAGAGGAGTGAACTCCTCTCTGTCGACCACTCGCAGATCTGGGCCATCCTGAGTCATCACAAAAAAGTGAACCAAGCACATAGATGACCTAGAAAATGTGAAGTTGATCTCGACCATACTGCCTGACTAAATCCCACCTCTGGCTGGCGTGTTGAGTCATGATCATGTGTCGAGATATTTTGCATACACCATGGTTACTGCATACCTCCCAAAGGGGATACACACAGTTCGAGCACAGCAGGACAAGATTGCAGCGTTGAAGTTTAGTGACTTCAAATTAGGGGACCGCAAGAATCATAGTATGCTCGCCCCATATAAATACTTGACCTAGATGAAGGGGAAGAAATAAAAAATAATCCCCCAGCCATGGAAGATGAACCTCGCGCAGTCCACCGTGTTGAATGTAATAAAAATCCCACACTTTGGAAGGCACCAGGAAGTTAACGCCTGTGTCAAGATCCTACTTTCATGTTACCATGGCGACTACTTATAGCTAGACTGTCGTATCACAGTTGATCTGATGTTGATTCATAGGATCACTGGATTAAGTATGCAAGGACTCGATCCACAAGATTTATATCCAGGGAAATCCACAGATCGCACGTTAGCACAAAATATCAAGGATACCTATGGCGATGTTGAGAAGGGGATGCGAGGCTACAAGGTAGCCTCGATCCAGAATGGTGCAGTGTTCCTAGCATGTCAATTAATTGTAGGGAAAATAGTAAGAAAGAACAAACCCAAGAAGGTCACAAGCTTTTTTGTTGACCTCGCGGGAAAATGTGTATAAGGCCTACAGATGAACTATGCCAAGTACCTAGTTAATCAACTAGAATTAGACTGTTGTGAAGCACATGATTAGAGATACGAGTTCCACTTTAGCTAGATCATGATCCTCATCGAATTTGTTGCTTGGGAGATTCTAGAAGGTGCAACCTTCCCGGACATGGAAATGTTCGAGCTGCTTGCTACGAAGTTCACTATGATCTAGTACTTGAGTGACATGGGAAAACAATGGCAGTTGAATGAAGCTTTTCACACATATTATCTCTAGCTGAAGAGGGCTATCAAAGATAAACCTCGCATGACACCGAACACCCTACAATGCTTTCAACCCCTCATGAATTTCTGTACAGATCGACACTTCATCTATATTATTGTGCGAGAAGACAAACATAAGGAAGAACTTCAATCGTACTACAAGCTCACTGAAGAGGACCTCGAGGAGATAACTAAGGAATGGTCACCTGACTTCCTCATCCCTACTGACCCTGCCGAGATGTCTGATCCTGAACTTGACAGCCTAGAGTCCGCTCACATAGACCATGACACACCCAAAACTAGTAGATTGAAGAAAATCGAAGAATTCCAAGACTTAAGAAGTGCTTCAGAAAAGACTACTTTAGCATCATTTGGCCAAGGGGATGATGACAAAGTAGAAGAAATCAATGGAAAAGAAAATGAGCAGAAGAAAAGAGAAGTAATACCTCATAGAGATGAGGTCGATCCTTTGAAGAAGAGGAAGGTTTCTCCCCTGAAACCCTCTTCTCGGAAGAAATACAGAGCCACCGTGACTAAGAAGAAGACTGCGTTCACTGTCGATGACCTTGACTTCATCATCAGAGCTGTAAACGATGCCTCGCAGGAAATATTGTAGAAACAAGAAACCAAGTAGGAGGAGATGTATGACATAATCAAGGTCAAACTTCGAGGGGTACAACAAGTCCTTCAGTCCATTCGTGCAATGTCTAGTACACCCCTGCCATTGGGAGAACTATAATTGGGAGATGAGCCAGCCCAACTCTGATGACTAGCTGATGTGACCGAAGCTCTCCTTTTTCACGCACAAGAAGAAACCAAACAAGCCACCTAGACCTTGAAGCAAGTGGAAGAAGTAATAATAGAATAATGTTGATTTGTAGAGCAGAAGAAGGTTTCCCTCCAGACAAAGTTTGAAGAGGAGAAAGCACAGATTCAACAGGAAAATGAACAGTTGCTCGCAGAGAAACTTGAAGTGAAAGAAGCAGCCAACAGATCAATTTTCTTTGTGACAGGATTAGAACCAAAGGTAGAAGACCGAGTTGCACATCAAGTAGACTAGCTTGCAGAAGCTATCCAATAGCTACAACAAAGAATATCAGACTTAGAGCTCCACATGGTGCCCGACACTTTGTAGGATGTGAGGGATCAAAGGGAAGCAACTACTCGAGGTGCATTTGAAAGCTTCAAGGGCCTCACCTTAGAATATAAATAACTGAGTGATCATAGTGCCCAGACGTATGAACGACTCACTGAGAATCCAGAACTGAAGACACTAGAGTCACAACTCTAAGAGGCAAAGTATCAAGAAGAAACAATACAGGAGCAGTTGAATCCCCTTATCAGCTGTTGAAAGAATGAAACGATCCCAAGAGCAGCACACTGCACAACAGTACATCCACACAATTTAGAGCAAAATCATGGAAGTGACTCAGAGGCTCCAACCTATATAGGATGAGGCTTGCTAACTGTTCGTAGAGATCAAAGGCCGAGGAGAAGAACTAGAATAAGTCATCACTACAATAGAACAACACCTAGAGGGACCTTTCAACGAAGCTATTATCCAATATTTCACTGAATAGGAGGCCATTGCACAACAACAATTTGAAGCAGCTCGAGCCAAGCTTGAGGATTTTGAGGTAGAATTATCCAGATTAGATTGACCTAGGATGATTCATAGGTTAATTTTGGGGGCTTGTTGGCCCTTAACCAAGTTTTAAGGATCCTTAGTCATGTTTGACCTATTTTTGGGACTTCGACAGGTTGTCAAAGGCAGAGTGCAAGACGAAGCAGAGATCGCGAGACCTCACCCCCCTTTTAGGGATTTTTGGGATTTGGGATTATGTAACGGGTATGGGGATATTGGCCCATGGGTTTACCCATATTTAGGCCCAATTTTGTAATGTATAAATAGATGCTATGTGATGTAGTGAACATATAGAGATACAAAGGAGGTGGGTAATCGAAAGTACCCATGAGAGGTGGGCACAAACCAACCCCCACATTGACAATTCCAGGCTATGGGTTATCAATCATCGGGACCGTGGATGCGCCCGATGAAGGGTCAGGTCTAGAGAAATACAATTGATCAATGGTCATGATTCGACCCTCATGTGGAAACAACAAGACCCGAAAAACTGTGGCGACCACTACATGCATGGCATATGTTTAACTCCTTCCTAACAAAAGGTTGTAGTTGAGAGGCACATCGACCACTTCAAATTCTATGCACACAATCTTCCCTCCTAGCTGCATGGGGAAAGAAGGAATCATTCCATGTGGTCTGAAAGAATGACAATCGAAAGCTATGAGAAGAGTAGGTGAAGGAGAGAGAATGTCTTGGCCAATGGCCTTCCAACATGCTAACAACATCATGCATATTGAGGCACCCTCATTAACCACCGTACGTAAAATATTCTGGGTAGACGATTTCATGGGGTGAGCCACTACTATATGAAATGCGACGTGGTATGGGAGACAAGGTTTCAAGTCGATTGTATCAAGCATGATAGTTCTTGGATTACATGTCTCGATATATCCTAAGGTGACTAACATAACCTTTCTCTGCGAAGGGCAGCTCTAAAGGACCTCCAAAGTAGACATTGTGAAAGTGGTTTGTGACAAATCATCCAGCACAGAGTAGTTATGGGTGGCCCTTGCATTTGGATTATGTGAATCTTTCTTGAATGCCCCTTTTGGGATGCGTGTCATTGTTTCACCCATCATTCTCTTGATATGGAGAGGAACATATGGGTTTTTCACTTATTTTCCCTTTTCGACAGTACTTGGCGTTCAATAATCATGTGCCCTAGTAGCTATGTGGGCTTCACCTTTCAACATATAGACATTCGAAGTCAAGGGATTTCAATACGATGAAGAGGGTCCCTAACTTCCCCCATCCGTGTTCGAAGAGGCTTGAGTTAAATTTTTCCCATGAGGAAATGGGTTCATTAACATTGTAGGCTGTTGCTGCACCAATAAATTTTGGGCCTCCGCGAGTCGAGGGCACAGGTTAGTCAGGTGGTCTTCTACGTAGAGGTTGCATGGATTCTTCAACTTATTTCTATCTTTGTTTCCCCCTCCAACATTATTGGTGGGTTTATTATCCCCCTTACCCTTCTTTCGCTGATTTTTCTTCCCTTCGACTTGCTGGATGACCTTTGGGTTCGCCAATTGCATGTTGTGTACATCCAACGTCTGAGAAGGGGGAGCATTAGAACTGGGATATGGTTTGGCCACTATCTGCTATATTGACAATTGTTGCAATTGGTTTGACATTGGATCAATGGGATTTTCTTGTTCTGAACCAACAATTTCATCAACATGTGGTTCACACTTACGTCTAGTCTTATCAAGAATAAACCATGACGCATCTAGCAAAACTTCGTAAAGAAAACCAGACTGAGAGTAAATCAACTCTAGTTGTTGAGCTCTCATTATCACTTCTTCCTCTGAAAATACCCCCGACATTTCTAGGTCTTTGGATAATTGGGGTACCAAAGACTTAAGGAACCATTCCAACAGGAATGTTGGTGGAACTGGTACTTTAATCAAACTCTTCTAGCGTCACCATTCTCATATGTGATCAGAGATATGGTCAGCCTTTGTCTGCTCAAATTTGGCCAACAATTCTATGTTGACATCGTATATAACAATTAATTGAAAATGGTTTAAGAAAATCATTGCCAATTTTCCAAAAGTAGAGTATCTTGAGTGGTCGAGCTTGATGTACCATTTTGCAGCACTCCCAATAAGAGTGTGTTGAAATAGATGCAACTGAACAGAGTCATCCCTCAAATAATTAGACGATCACCATAGATGAAATGTGGTCACATGATCACCTAGATATACGTTAGGCTCACCTTCAAACTTTGGTATGTCCGAGGGCAACTTGGCCGACATGGCAGGCCAATATAGATTGTGACAGATTGGGTTATTCAATAATCTTGACAATTATGGAAAATGCAAAGTTGCTAGAAATGGTAGCTTAGGTTGTTGAGTATGTACAGGAGGATAGGAGCTTGGGTTTTGGTTGAAACCAAGTTGCTAGGAAAAGTTAGGCTAATGGCATGGGTTCTGGTAAAAACCATGGCCTAGGTTGGCATTTAGATGCTACACTTGTTGAGACGTCATCGGTTGACTCCCGTAGTAGGACGTTGAGGGATGAGAAGGGATTTCTCCTGAAATAGTGTTATAAAGGTTCTGGAAAGGGTTTCCCCCTGTCGATCTGATGGGCATGGGTCCTGAGCCTTGCCCAAGGTTCCATTGACCATGGAAGGGGTTGCCCCTAGTCGACATCCCTGGCAAGGGAACTGATCCCTACCACAGATTCCAAAGTCCTTGAGAAGTGTGTGCCCCCTGTGCAGGAATAGTACCATGTGAAGGATTTTGTGATCCAAAACCAAGGTTTCCACTGTGTGAGAGGAAATATGTATCAGAAGTGGCACTGACAAGTCAGTGATTGGAGAGTTATGAGGATCGAGAGCTTTAGCTCCAAGGTCAGAAATAGTTGGTCCCTCTGGAAATGAATTTCCTCCTCTCGGAGATGGCTTGGATATAGTTTCCTATGGCCCAATTGCCTCAAATGACCCTTCTTGGTCAAGTCTTCACCTTCACGGTGGTGGTAGTGGCTCCAAGTTAACCGGTGGCAGGCCCAAAATCCTTCACCACTGACAGAGCTCTTGATTTTCCACTATGTGAGAGAATCAATGACACACTAAGGATTTCTATCGTTGAAGACTAAAACATGCACTAGAAGATGTTCCTATGAGATGCAGCAAGCAAACCACTATTACTAGTTGGAAGAGTAGTTACAACAACCAACACTAGAGAAACTTACCGGTGCAAGTGAAACACGAACACAGAAGCACCTTCCAGGTATACTTTGCAAAGTGTGGCCCGATGTTTGCCCTAGGTACCATGGTATACCCCCGCAATCACCTGTGTAATTCCCTAAAATCAAAGGCAACTAGGTTTCCATCTTATGAACGACTACCAGGCAGGTATAGTCGATAGTTGGGTGGACCACAATGAGCAGGGTATCAAGCCCGAAACCTATCAAGGGTATCAAAAGAAAGTGTTTCGAAAGATGACTGAGGACCTCGAACATATTTGAGACTCACTAAGCTCTGTGGCAAATGTGATCAACGTAATCCCAAGAAAATTCCTCTATATGTGTTCCTCCGCTACAGTTGGTCCAACATTGGATGGGTTATCTCCGCTACCTTTCCGCATGCAACCTCATGTTTATCCCCTGTGTTAGAGGGGGTCCCATATTTTTTCCACATTACTGGACTTTTTCACTCCCTAGCACAAAATCCTATGTTTTTTTTATAGCCTTGAAGAGTTTCCTCTCCAACCTAAATCAAGGCTCTAGCCTAATCTAGTTAATGGACCCTACAAACACAAAGTCTGATTAATTTTAATTAAGCATTAATTTTAAGTGGTTTATCTTAATTCAAAGGAACGAAAATGAAACTGCTGGTGTTTTTTAAGATATGAAAGAGAAGAACAAATGCTAGAAACAAAATTACTTCTTCTTTAATAAACAAAGATTTGCAAATTGAACACTCTTTAGCTAACTTTTCTCTCTAAGATATTTTAAAATAAAAACTCAAAACTGAATTTCGCTCGACTGCAAGCTACTTAAATTCCTAAGTATTCAGTAAATAACTTAAGAAAGAACTCTTATTCATGAAAAAACAACTAACTTGTCTACTTAACCAAACAAGAAACCGAAAATTTCTTATTTTTTTTTATGCTCCAAAATAAGAAACTTGAAAATGAATTCTTTTCTTTTCTTCTAAAGAAAGTAAAAAGGGAAGAGTGAAGACAAGATGAGACCAAAAACCAACTTTTGGTCTACTGCGGCTCCCAGAGAGTTACTAACAATACTAAACAAGTTAATCATAAAAACTCGCAAAACTTGTCTCAAACCTTAATCAAGAAAACACAATATATCTTGATAAAGAAAAAAATAACTTCTATCAAACCTAGGCCAAAGACTATACGAAACAAAGAACAAGGATAAATCAAGAAAACCCCTTAGAAAAATGGCTTCACAGGGAAGAGGATGACTGCCTCTTCTTTAAAAATATTTTCCTAACATAGGCACACAGCTGATACTTCAACAACCTACGTATGTATGTGGGATGTCCAAATATAGGGCGTGTATGTATGCTTGTAGACCCACTGTAGGCCGCGTACACCTCTGTGACTTCCCTAAAAAGGAACAATTAACAGTCAAGAATAGGAAGGGAGTACTGGTATGGAAGACTAGAATCCCTTAAAGACACAGAAACTTACTGAAACTCAAAAAACAATAAATAAACCAATTAAAAATACCCAAAAATAGAAATCCCCTAAAAACCCTAGAGGGTCCCTAGTATAGTCGTCAATTATGCTATAGTGGGAAAACCCCCTACGAACTACACTAGGGTTTTAAAGGGTAGGCAAAGATAACCGTCTAAAGTATCCTACTCTTAACCACTATCCTGACAACACCCCACATTCATATATAAAGTACAAATTATAGGGATCCGATAGTCTTACCTTGAACTTTGTGTTCGGTGTTGATCCCAATGTATTCGGTCACTTCTTGACTGCAAATGTCCTCCCAAGGCTGACCTGCATTCACTAAAAGACAAACAAGAAACTATGAACAAGCATTCTATATATGTATTAATGGGTTAGATTTCATGACAAAATGTAAATCATACATACAGATTAAACACATCATATGGCGAGACGACAAAAGTACTTCTTTATATTAATCTCATAATGTCACTTACAAAATGAGATCGGTGACTGCTCCTCAAACCTGGTCCTAGGCTCGTCTTCACCAAGATCCAACTACCTCCACATATCCTTCTTCTCTCACACTTCTCTTTAGAGAATAGGCATAGGTTTATGGATGAGGAAAAAGGGGAAAGAATGGGAAATTCTGGCTCAAACTCACAATGTGGCTGCAAATTCTTGGGGAAAGGGGGGAATTAGAAAATAGGCATAGTTTCACTTCTTTCATGATTCTCTTTAGAATGGGACCCAAACACCTTCTTTTATATGCTAAAAATATAGTTATTCGGTTGGGTGACGGGCTATGGGCGGTCAATTGGTTAGGAAACTACCCAAAAGCTCATATTCCCTTGCAAATTTTTATTTTTTGCAACTTTTGTGGGTATAAGTGAGTTGTAATGGTGTAGCTAGCATACATACATGGGAATTAGTGGTGCATATAGCATACATACATGGGAAGTAGTGGTGCAGGGTGCATACATCTTCAAAAATTTGGTTTTTAAGAAGAGATATTCAATATTGGCTTGGCAAAAATAGTAAGTAAGATGACATGTTGTTAGGTATGCATGTTTGGTGAAAATTAGGTTATAACAAGAACATTGCAGATGGACCTCACATATGCTACTATTCTTGTGTTTGGGGGGGAGCATAGAAGACTATATAGAGAATCTTAGTTGGCCTATATTATTAGTAATGAAGAAGACCCCACCAATCATTCTATCTTTTCCCTTGATACTGTTTTTGGATCTAGCTTATTGTAGCTCACTAGTATTCTATCCTCGTCGGGTTTACACGTGGAGGTAAATACCTCCCGTAGATACCATAATATCAACACTCCCTCCTAGCTAGGGAGGTATTACAGGTAATGGTCTTGAGCACAAAAACATACCATTCACCCAGTAGCATCAACATATTTGTATAGACTAGATCATGAGCACCATCATCATCATCAGTGTCATTAGATGCATCATCTCTTGAAACCATACTCTATATGAGTAATTATACATGATGCTCACTCCATAGAGTGATACAAGAGACATTCTTCTAATCTAGAAGATTAAATGCTCTGAACCATTTTTTGTCTGGGAAATCTCTGTCCTTTGATTATCCATCTAACTGATAATCATTTCCAATACTATTGATAGTCTTCAAGGAAATCGAAACAAAATAGAACACAACTATGTCTATCCTAGTAGTACATAACTACAATCCAATGGTACACTATCACACCAAGTAACACACAAGTACTTGATCAACAACGTATAGTCACGAACAATGGAACACATCCACCATAGTAGTATACATCTACTGTCATACAGTCTTCATAACGATCATCAAATATCAACCTACACAAAAACAATGTTATGATATAAACTGAATCATCTGGGCCAATCTTTCACTCAAATCTGTGAGATCTGAAAGAATATCTTGCCTCGGAGTAGAACAATGAGATATCTAGACTATTCTTCTTAAGTAAGGAATAATAACTGTCTTGTTTTCTGAACCTGGACCATTCCCCACCCTCGGCCATTCTTCTTACAATAATCAAAGTACACCCTGGAGAGAATGTATAAACCCTAAGGAATACCTATCCTTGATTGCTGAGCCTGGACCATTCCCCACCTTGGTCCATTCTTCCTACACTAATCAAAGTGCACCTTGGAGAGAATGTATAAACCCTAAGGAATGATTGTCTGGACCATTTCCTCTATTAACCACAAGAGGAAAATATTGTCCTGTACCAACCTCCAAAACAGACCATTCCTCATGTTAACCACAATGAGAAATCATTGTCCAACAAGGTGGGCTAGTCTTCTTGATTAACCCTCAAGAAGAGAGGCTTCCCTAGACCACTCCCCATGTTAACAACAATGGGAAGTCGCTATATATGATACATCAACAATCTGGACCATTTCCCATGTTAACCACAATGAGAAATCACTGTCCGTAAAAAATCTCAATCCACTTTCTGAACTAGAAAGGAAACTGCTCATCCTGGACCATTTTTCGAACTAAAAAATGTCTTTCCATAAATTAATACATATCATTGCTCCCTCCCAACCTGGGAGTCATCTCTTCCTTTTTCAATAAGGAATTTGTCTCCATGAGCTCCAACTTGAGTATGCAAACTCTTTTATCTTGGACAGAAGCTTTATCAAGATGTTTGTTTATCTGCTCATCTATGGAGATATGTATTGGAGAACCTCTTTCTCCTTTCTGAACTTCATCATGGATAATTTAATGCATTATTTCAAATGTACTTCACTCTGGAGAAATGGTATTCTTTGAAGGCTTCATGTAACTCTGATCAATAAAATATATCATTGTTGGAAAACTAGAACATATCCATGTGGAACTTCTTTTGTCATTATGAGATTTGATCTTCTAAGTAATTATCTTGATACAATATCTTGTTATAGGAAATCTTCACCACACTTTTGTTGTGCACTGGAGGTTCTCCACCAAGTTATTTTCTTACATCTGTATACAAGGGTGTCTTTCTGGTATGCCTCAAAGTCTTGAGATTGCTTCTTCATACGCTCTTTGTTCAATTAGTATTTGCATTTATCTGATGCAGAACTTCCAACTCATGGATGTTGCGGATGATATAATGAATCATGTAGAGATATGTTTGGTTTACTGGAACGAGAAATCATCATAGTCTTCTCCCTCCATCTGGGAGAACCTATAGTTCTAGATCTCGCAATGCTTTCATTCATAAGTCTTCCATACATTGTTCTTCATCACAACCTTCAGTTCCTCTGCTTGATTTCTTTTAGTGAGTTCATATCAAGATGGTAATCTTGTGATTCTTAATACAATGACTGGTTGTTCTGGCTTCTCTTTCTTTCTTGGAATCTTCATGTTCTTTCTGATGTTTTTCTTTATCTTTTGAGTCTATGGAGTTTCTTATATATTCCATGCCCTAAAGATTCCATTTCTTTCTTTCATCATAGGATCACAGATCTGGATGGACAATGAGGGATACTTTAAGGTTTATCTTCAAAGAAGACTTCTTCTGAGGTTGAAATGAACATGTACTATCTTTCATGGTTGCTACCATGGATATATACTTCATAATCTTCAATGGATCATAGCATTAGCTCCCTCCTAATCCTTGCTTCATGTATGAGTGCATATAATCAACTCCCTTCATCTAATAGAGTCCACGCTTATGTTTGCATCCTTATTGTCTTCTACAATATGTAATCAGATCCCTCCATCTAACAGAGTTCACACTTTCGTCTTATTGTCCTTTGCAAAATGCCATAATTCTTTCTTCAATTTTCTCTTGATTGCTGACTTCTTTCAATCTTTGCTTCTTCTAGGTTTCTTCATGATTGATTATGATTTTGGCTCATCTTGTAATAGCTTCCACATGATTTGTATGATCTAATTTGTATAATGATAACAATCCTTAACTCTTTTTTTTCCATAGGTATGGTTCTTCTTGGAACACATTATCTTCCAAGAGATAGATATACAATATATGTATAGAGACGATGCAAACAAGATATGTACAAGAAATAAGAAGAGTATTGTTACCTTCAAATAAAGAAGTCTCTTTCATCCTGCTTAGTCTTATTTGTAGGTTCCTTTTCTTCAACAATTGATGCTTCGTGTTTCTCCTTCCTTTTCTTTAGCTCGGGACAATGATTCTTGTAGTGACCATACTTTCGACAGTTGAAGCATTGTATTTCTGAAATGTCTTTCTCTTGATTTGGTTTCCTCCTTGAGCCAAACTTCCTTTTGTTCATGAAATTCTTGAATCTTGTTGTGAAGGCTTGATCATCATACTTCTTTTGGGGTTTCTCTTTTGCATTGATCTTGGATTCTTCGTGAGCACAACAAGTCCAAAGTTCTTCAAATGTAAGGTACTCTTCCTTGTGTTCATGCTTGCGGCAAATGAATCCCACGTCTTGGGAAGACCATTGAGTACTATGTTTACCAATTCCTTCTCTGAGATGATCTCTTCAATATCTTGTAGTTGATCTCTTAACTGAGATATTCTCACAAAATATGATGTTATGCTGTCCTCATCATTCATCTTCATGTCACAGAGCTCATTCTTTAGACTCATAACTTGTCCAATGTTTCTGACTGAGAAGAGATTTGTTAGGGAATCATAGATCTTCTTCAATGATTCAAGGTGAGAGATGTAGGGTATAAAGTGGTACTTTATAGATTCCACCATGATACTCATGACATTGATGTCACTGTCTTTGAACTTCTCCATAACTACAATGCTCTGTGGTTCCTTCTCTTTTCCTTCTTCAAACTTTGGTTCCATGATCTTTCCTTTCATGATATCCAACACTTTATTATTAGCAAGGATGAGGTCAATCCTTATCTTCCATGCTCTAAAGTTAGAGGCTCCATCTAACTTGTTCTATGACTTCATAGAATAAGTCATGGCTGCTTTGACATGGTCAAACCCTATATTTGACCACAAACTCAAACTTGACGTCTTGGCTTGCTGAGAGTAGCAGGAGATGCGCTAGGCCAGGGTGCACTGATCTGTCCGAAGATTAGGTCAATATCTTCACTTAATTTGTCTCAAATATAGGATTAGGGTTTCTACAACTGCACATACTAGTAACCCTAGTGGTAGTGTTTTGGTGACTTCTCCTACTAGAAACCCTAGCGACAACTCTTCAATGAGCTTAATATCCTTCTAGCTATGTTTTCTTCCATTGGTTAGACTGAATGAAGGAGGTGTGGGCCCATAACCTATTATAATATAATGAATGTGCTCATTTTACCATTGAAAATATCACTATTGTCACCCAACCAGAGGCTGAAGCCACCCTCCGAGCATGTTAAACTTGATAGAGAATCACTCCAGAAGAAAACCCTAGGCTAGATAGCCAAACAAAGGGTAGCACACCTTTCCCCAAGGATAACGCACCAACAAGATATGATCAGATAGTCCAAACCCTATCCAAGAGATAGTCGAAGCCAAAACATAACTACTAGCTACAACAGCTGCACTGACAACTCTCCTCCAAACCTGTGCACAAAATTGGGCACTGCAGTGCACACAAGTGATGCTCTGCAATCCCGAGACTGCCTTCCAGAATGAGAATTGGACTCTTGAATTTATACTAATTATGGCTAACTGCCTGGGATGACTTTGCATTCTGGGTATCTGTCTATTCAGTATATATTATTATTTCTGGTCGAATTCTTCTCTTGGAGACTAATATCCTGATATAAATTATCTTCTTGAGCTGACAAGTCTTCTAGGGTTATTAGCCAATGCATTAGGGTTTCTTCTTACTTCCTAGAGTATTCTATCCTCATTAGGTTTACATGTGGAGGTAAATACCTCCCACAGCTACCATAATATCAATAGTATGGGGAGGCGAACTCATGGGAGAAGCTTAACCTAGAGGAGAGTTCGACGAAAATATCATTCTCAAAGTGTTCCCCATGATCAGAGACTAACTGTAGGGGGACTCCAAAGTGGGAGATGACGTGGTTAAAGAAAAAATGCGATGTAGTGTCAGCAATGTTGTTGAAGGTGGGCATGGTTTCAACCCATTTAGTGAAATAATTGACTTCCATGACAATGTATTTGTGTCCATTGCTAGATGGAGGGTTGCAAGTAATGAAGTCTATGACCCATTTTCAAAAGGGGTTGGTAGTAATGAATAGGTGGAGAAGAGTAGGTGGTGCTCTCTCTTTGTTGGCATATATCTGACATTTGTCACATCGCTTCACGGCGTGGATATAGTCATGAAACAATGTGGGCCAAAAATAGCCAACTCAAATGATTTTTTGGGTGGTAGAAATCCTTGAGAGGTGGCCACTGCAGGCACCACTGTGGCAGTCATTCAAGACTCTGTCGGCTTCATCAATAGTCAAACATCGATGAAGTATGGTGTTGACCCCTCATCGATATAAGATATCATCGATAAGGAGGTAGTGAGGGGCCTGGTGCCGAATACGCCGATGATCCTCCCTAGAGAGGTGGTTTCCAAACTTCTATGTTCGGAGGTAGATGAGGAGATCGTCGTACCAAGGATCATCCGAAGAGATGAAAAATAGATGTTCATCAGGGAAGTCAGTATTAATGGGAGAGCTATTAGTATAGAAAGGAAATGTTGTAATGAGTTCAGTGAGGATGAGGGCTTTCTTTCTTTTGGGTGTTGAAAATTGAAAGTCGTACTCCTGAAGGATGAAAATCCATTGGGAACATTTTCCATTAATTTGTTGGCGAATGAGAAAGTAATGCATTGGGTTGGAATCTGCTACGACATTGGTAGTTCAAAGAAGGATGTAATGGCATAGTTTTTGGACTTCGAGGACAACTGCAAGGGCATGTTTCTCTTCCTGATTGTATTTCAAGGGTGGCCCCGAAAGGTTTTTACTAACATACTAAATGACATGATCCTAGTCATCATCCCTTAATTGGATGAGAACTCCCGCTATGGAGATGGTTGAGGCCGATAAGTAGAGGATATAATCATGGTCATATTCAGGTGGACTAATCAATGGGGCATTGGAGAGGGCTTATTTGAGATAATCAAAATAAGTTTGGGCATGTTCATCCCATTGGAATGGGATATCATGATGTAAGAGGTGAAGGAAACCATGTCCCCAAGTGGCATAATCAAGGACAAAGCGGCATAAAACATTAGCTTTGCCTTGTAAGCTTTGCAGCTGGTGTAAATTCCAAGGGGGGAGGGGGGGATTTCCATGATGGCTTGGACCTTGAGGGGGTCTAATGTGATGCTGTGTTGGGAGACGATGAATCGAAGGTGGTGTCCAGCGGTGGAGAAGAATATGCACTTGAGGGGATTCAAGCGGATATGGTACTGATGACACCTGTGAAAGACAATGCATAAGTCATTTAGGTGTTGAGTGTGTTTCTTATATTGAGTGATGAGATCATCCAAGTAGGCGAGAATGATTTGTGCCAAATCATGAAAAATGTATGTCATGGTGCATTGAAAAGTGGCTCCAACATTTTTTAGGCCAAAAGGCATGACACGATATGAAAAAGTACCCCAAGGGGTAGTGAATGAGGTTTTGTATTGATCGGATGGGTGAATCTGAATTTGGTTGTAGCCAAAGAAACCGTCCATGAAGAATAAATCCTTGTGGCTGGCACAATCATCGATAATTGGTCGATTAAGGGCATTGGAAAATTGTCTTTGGGACAAGCATGATTGAGATCATGAAAGTCCGTACAGATGCGGATAGTGCCCTATTTTTGGTTAATGGGGACGGGGTTGGAGACCCATGACATATATGCGATGGGGTATATGAACCCTGCAACGCGTAATTTTTCAATCTCGGCTTTGATGGCTACCGCTTTGGATGGGTGTAATCTACTTTGCTTTTTTCGTACAAGTGTGATAACAGGCCATGTGTATATACGATGTTCGAAAATAGAGGAATCAAGGCCGGGAATCTCTATGTATGACTAGGAAAAAATGTCCTGGTATTCCTGGAAGAGAGCTTTGTAAGTGATGAGTTCTTCATGAGAGCATGCGACACTGATGGTGATTTCCTCTATGATTCCAAGTTTGATGGAAATATCAATTTTGACGGTGCGGGAAATGTTGGCCATATTTCCTTGTTCAAAAGCATAGGGGGAAGGGATAGAGTTATTGAACCAATCTATATGCCCTAAGGGCATCGATGATTTTAGGGGATAAATTTCGTTCATGGGCTAATTTTCCATGGTTTTTCCAAAAACCAGATTCGCTATTTTAAAAATGATTCACCCAAATTCTATAGGATAAAATTATTTTACCTTAAAAATCACCAAAATTTTATAAAAACTATATAAAATCCTTAGAAATTTGAATATTTTTACAAAAATATAGCCAAACATTTATAGTTCGCATATGAAGGATTAGTAAGATTCGCCAAGGTTTCTACATTTTAAAATAAATTTCCATCCTTAAAATCATCCTTGCCTAAGGGGAGAAAATATTTGGATTCAATTGCATATATGGGGCCTTATTTGGGAGGCGCAAAGGCTTCTTGTGAAATAAAGAGTGATATGTGATGGAGCAGATCCCATGGGAAATCGAGGGAAGTTAATTCCTCGAGGATGTCTTCGTCATAGTGGAATTGTCAAGAATATAATGGATCTAGGGGAATAACATTGGTGACTATCATCATGTGGTTAACTTTTGGTGAGGAAGTAGGGGAAATGATGCAAGAGGCTTGCAAGGGTTCACTTGAAATAAACCAAATATTGAGATATTGTGGGTTGAAAATGGTAGTCGGGTGTAAAATTTCCGTGGGAAAATGAATGGGAAAATTGGGGGAATTTGGAAGAAAATCCTCGCCGAGGCTATCTATGAACTAGGGAGGAGTGGAAATTGCCTTAGGCTCGGGGGAAAATATATAAACCATATCTGAAGAGGGAGTAGGGGGGAATACTGACATCACCAGAGGTGGGGTGATGGTAGGATTGGGAATAAGGGCCAATTGACGATATTGATATTCAATGATCGTAGGACACTGATATGTGAAGTGATCAAGAGATTCACATAAAGCACAAGGACACTGCATATGTTCATTGATTGTGGTTGTGACATAGTGGATTTCAGTGACATGTGTGTGAGATGATGTGGATGGTAGGGGTTATTGCTAAACGCTATGGCTTACGGATGCTAGAGTCTATCAAAAGTGAGGTAGCGTAGGGAAATGGTGGGTGTAATGGCCGTATTCTGAACAAATGGAACATGTGAATTTGGTTCGTAGGCCTTTGCCTCCTATAGGGGATGTAATGGTAGAATTAGGTGAACTAGATGAAACGAAGGGCGGTGTCATTTCTCGAGGGAGTTGAATTAAATTGCGTAGCTCAGGGAGAGACAAGCATTTATTGGTGGGGTGTCCCTCTTTCTTGCATAGTCGGCAAGGAGGTTGAACTTGTGGTGGAATTGGGGCGACGAGCTCTTTCTTCTTCCGTATTTCCCCAACTTTAGTAGTGGTGCTAGTGAGTGGGGGTGAGGGTGGTGTGGTGGGGGTAAGTATGGGAATATGAATCGAGATTCCTTCTATTTTGGGATGGAGGGATGGTTGAGGGAGTATCTCAGGTGGATGTAGATACCATACTGGAATTTCCAACACCGTATTGGGACGGGTAAGTGTTGTGGCTACCTAGAAAGCTTGTACGCCCGGTGGGGGGTAAAAGAGGGGGATTTGAGTAATGTCTTGGGGGACTATCTCCCAAACCAAGATGTGGCCCTGGGGGGGTGTGTAATCAGGAACATGGGTAGATGGAGGGTTCTCAAGAGATTCCTGAGGAAGGATCTCTACGACTAGTGGGACTTAGGATAGTAATGAAGCCTCTGTGGGAGGAAGGGTATCTCCAGTTTATGTTCCATTGGAGGATATGACACATACTTTTGTTGAGGGATGTATGAGTGGAGGTGCTTCATGGTATGTTCCTAGCAAGGATGGGTCTTTGAAAATTCTGGGACCCATTTCGATGAGTGGGTAAGCCTTGGGATTAGTGTGAACAAAGGGTAGGATATTATTGATGTTGGAGGAAGGGTTGGGCTCATAATGCGACACTTGGTCAATAGTGACGATCTTCCCATTGTGGGGGAACATCATTGTCCAAAACATGGAAGAGGCCACAGCCTTCATCACATACATGTAGCTACACCCAAACAAAATGTTTTAATCGAGCAGAGCATCGATAACTTCAATGTCAATGAGCATAGTCTTTCCCCTGAGTTCAACAAGGACATTTTGAAAGAGCCCTTCCAAAGAGGATGGTCATCCGTCATAATCTCTCAGAGCAATGGAAAATGGTATGATATTGGGTAGGCCAAGTTTCTGCCATACCATTTTGGACACGATGCACGTGGATGCACCTTCATCAATGATGTACCAATGAACTGTGATGTTCCATATTTTAACCGTTATTTGGAAAGAGACCAAATCGGGGAGATGAGGTTCTCCACTATCAAGATCAAAGGTGATGAGGTGAGTATCAGCAGGGCTGACTTCCCCCAGGGCGGAAAGTAATGACTTCCATTGAGTAGGACAAGTTTGAAGGACTTCTAAAAATGACATGACAATAAGGGATTGGGCCAATTCATCGACCAGACTGTAATTGTGTGCTACCCTAGCCTGAGGGTTGTTGACATTCCATCATAATGGGATGTGAGGAATACGAAGGGGTGGTTCAGTATTAGGGCTAGGAATCATCAAAGGTGATCCAGTTGTGACTAGGGCTACTTGTAGTGGGAGCAGAGTTAGGGGGTGTGTTGTATTTATGAATGTGCGTTTGTATAAGG
>ML811910.1:109530-120752 GCA_009831015.1 Picea engelmannii | reverse complement strand
ATTGGGGGAAGGTGGCAGCCACATCCTTGGCAAGGAGAGAAACAAGTGATTTGAAAAACCGATTGAGGAATTGTTTCTTGGTGGCTTCTGCTTTGCATAGACTACGTCACTGATGCCATTCATGAATGTGGTCAACGATGTGTGTAGCATAGGTTTGTTTAAACTCTGAGAGTAGTTAGAGACCATTGTCATAATGGATTGTTAATTGAAAGAAGGTCAAATATTTCTTTGGCCAAAGATTCAAAGGTCACATCGGACCCAGATTTTTCTTCTACATACCACTTGGTTGATGGGCCAGTGAGTGTGTGTTGAAATAATCTCAAGTAGATGGAGTCATCCATGATGTTGTTTGAAGAGAACCATAAGTGGAAGGTCATGATATGGTTGGTTGGGTTGTCTCCCACTTTTCCTTCAAACTTGGGGATGTCTGATGGGAGTTTGGTAGGCATTTTAGGCCATGTGGGGTTGTGCAATATAGGATCATTGGTGAGCTTAGTCATATCCAGTATGTTGAGGGAAGCCAAGTATGGCATATGGGGTGGCGTTGGAGGTTTAATTCCCGTTATGGTGGGAATGGTTTGTGTACCTAACCCTTGAGGAGGGTTAGTTCTAGCCATGGTGTGAGGGTTTTGTGTACCTGACCCTTGAGGGGGGCTAGGTGGGGTTGTAATTCCTCCTAGGGAAGAAGTGTGCCCCCTGCTTCCTTGTAAAGGAAAGTGGGTGGATGGTTGCCCTTGGGAAGTGGACCCAAGTAAAGTGGAACCAAGCAAAGTGGATCCCAAGACATTAGCACTCACAGGAGTGTGATAAGGTGGAGTCAATGAGTTGAAAAGACTAGGAACTCCCCCTAGAATGCGAGGGAGATTTAGCAAGGGTCTGGAATGACGGGGATTCTGTGGGTCCCCTATGATGTCTGACTAGAAAAGTGGATGTGTGAAAATGGTGATGAGAGAAATAAATGAACAAGAGTATTTGTTATGATTTTTTGTACTTTCAAAATATATCTCATAATCACATGTAATCACAAGAGGATCATACATAAATCAATTGATAAAGAAGCATACAAGTGGATAGGTATATTTGGTCTATGTGGGAGAACAAAGAAAACAAATTCTCATGTCCTAAAATACGTAACGTCCTTCCTCTCAAATATCACGGGACCTTCCAATAGTACTCGACAGTGGGGTTTGAAGCCAATGGAAGAGAAACTAGTGAAGGATGAAGTAATCAGTTATAATGAGAGGTAGAGTGTAACATCCCCAGCCTCACATCGGTCGGGCATGCCACTCCTCAGAATTTTTACTTAGCTCTAAAACTGTCTTTGTAACATTCCCATCCTAAAAAGGCCAGGCTACATGAGGGAACACTTTTGTTCTCTCACTGCAGAACATACTATAACATACCCAGTATTCAACTAATCTATGCCATATAAATTTTCTCTTGGAACTGCATGCAATTATAACATATACATACAAAAATATTTCGGAATCCTTACATATAATGTAAACAAACAATTACGTTCTGTAAATATATGATTTCATAGTGAAATAACAGTAAAAAAAAACATGCATCATATACAGGGAAATATCCATGAACATACAAACAATTATAATCACACATATGATAAACTGTAACATAAGCACGTAAATAACAAATGTAGCATGCAAATTTATCACATGATTGGTACTTATCTTGGAAATATTATCACCAACTATGTACAGATCGTCCACAAACCTCCCAGCCTTTGACTACACTATTCATCACTCTCAATAGTGAGTCACCCCTGAGCTAGGACTAAACTCCACCCAGGTAAAGGGATTCCTAACCAAGCTAAAGGCTCATAGACAACAAGAAATACTCCGTCTCAAGTGCTCACTCAACTAATAGCCTACAACATCTCATTCCCCACATGCATGTCCCACCCAAGGAAGTGTGCCCCTTCTCTACTCAATAGTCCCTCGGCTGCCCCACTTCCCTTCCAGGGCTTCATCAACAGGCCGGAAAGGAAGTCTCAGAGCATTGTAGCTACAGTTTAACACCTTTAGGAAATCAATTCCCAACAATTCTCTCGCTCAGAGAATTTCTCACGGGCCCGACAACCCACTTCTTCAATTTCCCATGGGATTGACAACCCACTTCTTCAATCCTGCTCCCAAGCTAACCAGGTACACAAACAGGAAATGGTTATGGAAACAAGCTCAGATATTGTGAAATGAATGTCCCAAGGATAACTGATTGACTGAGTGAAAATGGTCATGGAATCATTGACTAGATGACTAAATGATGGAAGGAACCATGGGCAATATGATCGTAAGAATCATCGTGAAAATGATGGTAAGGATGTTTGTCAAAATGATGGTGAAGGTGTCCAAAGATCTAAGTCCCCACGATATGTATGAATGTCCCCAACTTGACACTTGTCATTTTGGAAGCTACTTTGGTCCACTTGTCCCCAACTTTATAACTTAGGATAAAATAATTATCCATACTTTATGTTTTAGGAAATATTAATATAATATTCCTTTTTGGCTTAAGTTCTCTAGCTTATCCCTTTCCCTTAAATTTTTTCCCTCCCTTTCCCTGACTGGTGAATTTTAGTCCCCCATCTCTTTTATCATGGTCGGTCTATGAGCAATGATGTATTTTATATTAATCATGAGACATATACAAAATAGGCGCACTGGCCTTTAACATCTAGGCGCACTTGCCTAATTCCAAAATATAAGCATCCTAGCTTATAATAACTGGCCCACCATCCTATAATACATATCATATACACAAGGCTCACTAACCCCCATGCTGCTCGCACTTTATTTACTATGCGTGGTATCCGGTTATGTGCACACTACATCATTTTACTGTGATGTACATGTGCGCACTATGCAATGAAAGGCGCATTACAAAAATGATGTCAAAACAACTCACCAACTTAAGTACACTTATATTACATTTACAATTGGGTTCAGTTGAGGGATATTACAATCCCCTCCCCTTATTTATGCACTGGTCTCAGTGCATCATATACCCATATACAACAAAGTTTTCAAAAATCCTCAAAAAGATGCGGGTATTCTATCCACATTGCATCCTCATGCTCCCAAGTAGCGTCCTCAGGACTGTACCAGGTCCATTGGACCTTTACAAGCCCTATGGCTTGATTATGGAGTTGCTTGATTTTTCAGTCCAAAACGCACACTGGAAGCACTTGAAAAGCGCCTTCTTGCTCCACCTGAATCACATTCCAATCAATAACATGATTAGCATTAGGTATATATTTCTTTAGAAATGATACATGGAATACATTATGAACAGACATAGATGTAGGCAATGCAATCATATAAGAAACTGGGCCAATCCTCTCTAGGATTTCAAATGGCCCACAAAATCTGGCTTCCAACTTGGTGCAGCTTCCCAACTTCAAGGACCTCCTATTAGCTTTCACCTTCAGGAAAACATGATCACCCACTTTGAACTCTCTATCTTATCGGCATAACATTTCTGCCTGTCTTGGAAACTTTTAAATTATACTTAATTTTTATCATTTGGTCCTCCATATCCTTGAGCAAATCTGGCCCAACTACAGTCTTATCGGTTGGACTATCCCAACTTGCTGGAGTATTTCACTTTTTGTCGTAAACTTCTTCAAATGGGATGATCTTAAACGATGCCTGATACCCATTGTTGTAAGAGAATTATACCAAGTGCAGGTAGTCTTCTCATTTCGATGGTTTGTCCATCACATACATTCTCAGTATGTCTTCTGTCACTTTGCTCACCCTCTCTGTCTGTCCATTAGACTCAGGATGATAAGATGTACTAAAGTTTAGATTCATTCCGAATCCTTTGAACAATCCTTTCCAGAAATTCAAGGTGAATTTTGGGTCTCTGTCGAACACAATTGTTTTAGGAATTCTGTGCAATCATGCCACTTCCTTCATGAAAATATCAACAACATATGCTGCCTTGTGAGTAGTTTTCAGTGGAATAAAATGGCCATCTTTTGTAAGATTTTCCACCACTACCATGATCAAATCATGTAGCTTGCCTATTCTGGGCAATCCTGTAATAAAATCAATTTTCACCACTTCCCACTTCCATTCAAGAACGGACAAGGTTTGCAACAACCCTATTGGGTTCCTATGCTTAGCTTTAAATTTATGGCATTCCATACATCTAGCGATGTATTTAGTGATATCTCTCTTCATACGTGGCCAAAAGTAATGGCTCTTGATCGTTGCCATGGTTTTTTGATATCCAAGGAGCCCTGCATAAGGGACATTATGCATTTCATGCAAAATCATATGTTTCAAGTGGTATACATTTGGAACAAAAATTATGTTCTTGTGCAACAGTATTCCATCTATTCCCAAATTATAATTATCCACCTTTTGTGGTATCTTACCCTGTTATAGCTTTGCTACCAATTCTTTGTATTGCAGATCTACATTTGTAGCCTCCATAATTTTTCTTTTAATATCAGTCAGATACATGCTAATGGTTGTAGAATGTAGTTCATGCACCCTCCTGCTGAGTGCATCAACCACTTTATTCTCTTTCCCCTTGATATGATTTATATCAAAGTCATATTCACTTAGAAATTATAACCATCTTCTTTTCCTAGAATTTAGATTTGGCTGATCAAATAAATATCTCAGACCATTGTGGTTTGTTCTTAGCTCAAACCTCTTCCCCATGAGGTAGTGTCTCCATTTCCTTAAGGCATGCACTATGGCTGCCAAGTCCAAATCATGAGTGGCATAATTTCTTTCATGCTCCTTCAACTTCCTTGATTCATAACATATGACAAACCCATTTTGACTAAGGACTCCACCAAGTCCTTCATTACATGCATCTATGCATACAATGAAATCTTCGTTTGGGTCTGCAATCCTTAGTATTGGAGAACTTGTCAATAATTGTTTCAAGTGTTGGAAACTCTTTTCACAATCCAGTGTCCACTGAAACTTCACACCCTTTCTTTGCAAGGAAGTGATTGGGTGTGAAATCTTTGAGAATCCTTCAATAAATATTCTATAGTATCCTACAAGACCCATGAATGATCTTACCTCTGTCACATTCTTCGGTGTTGACCATTCACTAATGGATTATATCTTTTCAGGATCCACTGCTATCCCATCCTTTGAAATGATATGCCCCAAATAATGAATTTGTTTCTTATAAAATGAGCACTTGCTCAATTTGGATTACAACTGATGCTCCCTTAATACTTGCAACACCATCCTCAAATGATGTTCATTCTCTTCCTTTGACTTAGAATATATAAGAATGTCATCCAAAAAGACAATGACAAACATGTCCAGATATTCTCGGAAAACACCATTCATTAAGCACATGAAAATAGTTGGTGGATTTGACAACCCAAATGGAACCACTGTGAACTCATAATGATCATATATTATATTGAAGGTGGTATTTCTAATATCTTCTTCTTTAATCATTACCTGATGGTATCCTGATCTGAGATCTATCTTTGAAAATATCTTTGCATTCTTCAATTTATCAAAGAGATCATCAATCCTTGGTAGAGGATACTTGTTCTTAATAGTCACTTTATTCATTTGTCTGAAGTCAATGCACAATTTGAATGTTCCATCTTTATTTTTCACAAACAAGACTGGGGAACCCCAAGGTGACACACTTGGGCATATATACCCCTTCTTTAGAATTTCTTCAAGATTCATTTGCAACTCCTTCAATTTTGGTGTACTCATTCTGCAAGGAGTCTTTGACACTGGAGCTGCTCCAGGCATTAGATTTATAGAAAAATCAATGTCTCTCTTTGGGGGTAGTCCTGGTACTTCTTTGAACACATATTCAAATTATTTTAGGACTATATAATATTCCAAATTTGGTTCCTTATCTTTAGGTGTCTCTTCCATATAAGCTACAAATATTTGACATCCTTTTTTGTAACATTTCTTCAGCTGCAATGCTGAAATTTCTCTAATGGTTACTGCTCTGGGAATTCCCCGAACTTCTCTTAGTTTCCCTTCCTCATCCAAGAAATTAAATGCTTTGTTGGGGAAGTCTAGGAGAGCATGATGTTGGTCCAACCAATCCATCCCAATTAGACAGTCATAGGAACCTAAAGGCAATATGTTCAAATCTTCCTTGGTGTTTAGTCCATTCATTTCCATGAGGCATGACTTAACCATCTCATTAACTTTTCTTCTGGCTCCTGAATCAATTAAAATGGCAATGGTTTGGTTGTTGATCATACCTTCCACTTCAATCATGTGGGACTGATACTCTACTTTCTTGTTGTCCAGGGATGCATAGATCCTTGGCACATATCTGCCCATGTCCTCCACTTTTTCATCTTGCGATACATTGTGAACAACCCTTCCTTTTTCACTTCTATGAGGACAATCTCCGAACCTATGATCCCTTTACAACCCCAACATTGAATAGGTGGATGTCTTGGCCCTTGAATCCCTATGTCAATTGTTCTGGGTTCTTTAGGGGTTTGTTGTCCCTATGGATTATTTCTGAAGAATGATGGATTAGCTCCCTTCTTCCTCTGATCCATCTTGAACTTATTTTTGTCTTCCCAAGCATTTTGGAAAGCTGGCCTTTCTTTCTGCAAATCATATAGGCATTTAGATCGCCTTATGGTCTCTTCCAATGTCTTGGGTTCATCATATTGTATTTTTCCACTGATGAATGATGGCAATCCACTCAAATAACTTTGAATTTGACTGTCTCATCCTTAATCAATGAGACATACTTCAATAGTTCTAGAAACCTTCTCTCATATTCATCTATGGTCATACTTCCAATCTTGAATTCAAATAAATCTTTCATTTTCTTTCCGTAGTATCTCTTAGTCAAGTATTTCTTCTCAAAATACTCCTTGAATTACCTCCAAGTAACACTTTTATCTTTAATGTGTTGCACCTACACATGTTGATCCCACCACATGGAGGCCTTTCCCTTGAGTTGATAGATAGAAATTCTACCCTCTGCATGAGAAGAATAATTATGCAATTGAAAATTCTTTCTCATGCCCATCAACCATGTTTCTGCATATTCATCCTTCTTGTGCTCACCATCAAATGTAGGAGGTTTGATTTTGTTCATTTCTCGTTGTAGCTCATCTACCCCAAACCTCTTATTCCTTCTGATAGGGGATGGACTTGAGTTGTTTCCTATTCTCTTATTGGAATGCCTTGGGGAATGATGGTGGTGTCTGCAAACACTTCTTGCTTTTCTTTTCTCATCCCAAGGCTTGTGACTTCTATATTTTCTTGAGCCACTCTTCTTAACCAATTTCTTTTTTATTTTGTTCAAGCCCTCCAATAACTTCATGTTGAAGTCATCCTACTTCTCCTTGGCTCTCATAAGCCTTTCATTATTATCCTTATGGCTTTGGACATCATTCTACAAATTTTTAATGGTCTCTTCCATATTCATGTTTTCATTCCTTTCTTCTCTATGTCCATTGGAGTTTGTTCCCTCAATTCCCAAATGGACATCCATCCCTCTACTCTCATCTGGCTGACTGTAATTCCCTTATGCCTCTTCCATTCCTATGGACTCTACACTAATATGATCTGATCTAGTTTTTGTTAATTATACAAAATGTGCAGCCATCGAAACTTATCAGGCTAACAATTCAACAATTCATGAAAAATATGAACCATTTTGGTTCCATATATACATAAGAATTATCTCTCCTGATTTCCTGGTGTCATCACCATGACAATTCTAGATAAGACCCAATTCTTGGGAACATAGATGCACGACGCCTTCAGAGATACATCTGGGCAAAAGGAGGTTTGTCGAAACTGCTTTCTCCAAGATGCGGTATCACGTGTTTCAAAATGTCAAATCCACCACTCATGGAACGGTGATGGCTAGTCATATCACCCTGTTTCACTCGTTCGGTACTTCACAGTTGTATGACGTTAACTGAACGCCATCATATAATGAACTCAAAAGCTAATCATTTGAAATGGATTATTTGAGCATGACAACCCAATGCACTTTTACGCAGTCTGTCTGTGCTTCATAATTGGGATTCTCTAACTACCAATCCTCAAGTATGGAGACATCAGTTTATCCATAAATGGAGTAATATCCAAATTGATCGACTTTCTGCTCTTTGTAAAAGCATTTTGGTATCCACAAACTGAGGTACATGGACAAGGCTAAATCCAGTGAGATTGGTTATTCGGGTAACATGCTAGACTTTCCTGCGAATAAGGAGGAAAGGGTACTTGCTCACATTCTAGCAACTAAATTCCACATAGAGCCGGTTATTGACTCGTAGTTGGAAGTTAGGCTGAATCCCATGATGAAGGATTTAGTCATCAATAGGTCAGCTGCTAAGAAGAAACGGAGAAAGTGACAGAAGAAGGAAACCACAACTAAAACAACCAAAAGTGTTGGAGAGAATCAATCGGCCTGGTTAGATTCTTTAAAGAAGGAGATCGCTAAGCTGAAATGAGTTATCAACTAAAATTAAGTATATTTCAACAAATTTTGGAATAGGGGGGGTAGAAGAGGTAAGGAACTCCAGAGATGATAGGCCTATTCTTAAACGGTCCTTTTACAATATGATAATTGTTATCATTCCCTTTTTTTTGTAATTTTGGGATTAATACGATTATATAAATGCGGAAGCAGTCTTTGGACTGTTTATTACAAGATTCTAACTGATGGTGTTATGAGTCTTGTTTTCTTTCATAGTATGCTTTTCTTGTAATATTATATTTCACTTCCATTTGTCTGAATCAGAGGAATATAAAGCTTGGAATTCTTCCCTGAAATTCTCTCGGCTTAACAATTTAGATTATATTTATTTCTTCACAACCAACTCTGAATTCATTTTAAATAATGCTCTAAAGTGGTTGTGTGTTTCTTTTTCCTCTAATATCATGAAATTTTTTTGTTAACTCAGACTCATCTATTAGCAAATTCTTAACAGGTAGCATATGCTTGTCATTGATGGCAAGTACAACAGTAAAGATGGCAAGATCAGAATGTGCATCGATGGACAAACAGGAACAAAGTAGGCTCAGGAGGAATTAGCACAGAGTTGAAATTATTCCAAGTAGGAAGGATGTGTAAGCCGGGAGGAGAAGAGTCAGTGACCATTGGATCCCATTCAAGTTTCTCGAAAGAACAAGGGTCATCAGATCTAAATGAAGACAAGATGAGCACATTGAAGAGGAGGACAGAGATCAGTCGTTAGATCCAAGCGCAAGACCCGACCATCATCAGATCAAGGATAACCTGCATGCTTTTTAAAGTACAAGGAGAAGTGGGAGTGATCGCGATGTGCAAATTCACGATCTAATCTGAGCCGTCGAGATCTAGGTTGATTTGAACCATTGATCAAACTCCACATCGGAGTTTCAAGAATCACGACTTTGAAATGAAAAAGTCACTTGACATCAGGAATGTCGATTTCGTGATATGAGATATCGCGATGTAATCTGAGCCATCAGATTAAGGTTAAATCTAAACCGTTGATTCCAGTCAATGGAGAGGCATCGGGGATTGGGACTTTGAAATGACGAAGTCACTTAACATCAGGAATGTCGATTTCACGATGAGCGATTTCGTGATTTAATCACAACCGCTGAATAAAGATCGCATCTGGACCGTTGATTCAAGTCTATATCAAAGTTTTGGGGATCGTGAATTCATGAGGCAAAGAACACAATACAACAAGAATCCTGATTTTGTGATGTGCGATATCACGATCCAATTGTGGCCGTTGAAACAAGCTCATATTTGGACCGTTGGTTCAACTCCGTGTCGGAGTTTCGTGGATCGCGACTTGGAGAGTCGAGATGCCTCATCTCCAGACTCATGAAATGTGAAATCGCAAAAGTGCCTTATGCATAAGGCTGAGGTCGCAGCCCTTGGTCACATCAACGAGAGATGGACAAATGTCAGAGGAAAAAGAGGAGCTAAGTCTTGTCACACGGTCAGGTGGAGAACGATACAGAAGGTGACATGACAAGAGTGGGGCCCTTCGTCAATACTCCACCATTACTGACCCCCCCCCCCTTATATTAAAGACAGAAAGGAAAGGGGGGTCCATAATTGCATGAGAGTCATCGATCTGAACACTTTAATCCTGACCGCTTGAAAGATGCGTGCCCAATTCCGGACCCCCCCCCCTCCGCTTAAAGATAGAATGGCAAGGGGGCTCCGGAATCAAATCCAGACCATAGATCTGAGAGCACAAATACTGACCATATATATTTTCTCACCGCATATCCAATGATGTAAATGAATTTAAACAAAATCGGAGGGCTACTAAGGCACGACGCAGTGAGACTGCCAGAAACTATTGATGACGTCTGCTAGAGAAGTCAAAGAGACCATTGTGTGATTTCCAAAGGAGATGAAGAGCTCCAAGCTTCGTCCAAGTGAAGAAAGACTATTCTTAGAAGGGATTGACAGATGGATGAGCGTGGAAGCCTGTAACTAAAATAGAGAAGGTTAGCTCGACCATCACAGAGAAGACGAAGAATCTCAACTGTCAGAGAGACTGAGGAATCTCAACATAACATCCAGTGATGCTGAACACGTGGGAAAAATTGCCAGAGAAGCTGAAGAGTCACGATGATAATCATACAGAGCACTCAAGAGGTGGAGGATAACGGTGCAGAGTCATCATGTAGAGGCATTGCGAACACTGCATACACAAGGTGCACAGAAGCTATAAATACACGGTACAGAGAAGAGATGCAGTCGTTGTTGCGGTTGCTATTGGAGGTTGTTGTGATTGTTGTTGGTGAAGATAATTCATGGTTGAAGAAGGATCAGAGTGCAACAGCTGAAGAGCAGAGAATAGGAACTATACGGTGACTAGGCATAGCACACAGAGCAACGAAATGTGACAGAACAATGATAAGTCAGGTAAGCCATTGTCGAACATCATATCACTGTAATAAATTCAGTAGCAAAGATTTATATTTCAGGGTGGTTGGGAGGAGCTAGAGAGGACTGGTTTCCTCAAAGGTTCAAGTGGGTGCTTGAACACAAGGAGTTGGTGATTCCTTCTAGTTGATGCTAGAGAAACTAGGGAGTTGGTGCTTCCTTCTAGTTGATGCTAGAGAAACTAGGGAGTTGGTGCTTCCTTCTAGTTGGTGCTAGAGAAACCAGGGAGTTGGTGCTTCCTTCTAGTGGGTTCTAGAGAAAACAGGGAGTTGGTGCTTCCTTCTAGTGGGTACTAGAGAAAA
>ML811910.1:0-63433 GCA_009831015.1 Picea engelmannii | reverse complement strand
CTGGCAAGGGTAGATGAGAAGTAATGCTCCAACCAAGGGTGACATGGGTTGCGTGTGGCCAAAAGGAAGAAAGTCACCAACGATGATGACAAAAAATGTAATGATTGGAAATAAAGGTGTTTGTACAATAAATAATGAATAATTTGGGGAAAAAATGTACAAATACAGAAACGGGTGCCCCAGTGTGAAATGAGTGCCCCAAGGAAGGAAGAATTTTCTTAGAAAACTGATGAAGGGTGGGGGCCCCATTGGTGATTTTCTGTATGAGGTAGGTGAAATGAAGATAGGTTCGTAG
This sequence comes from Picea engelmannii, assembly GCA_009831015.1. Lineage (NCBI taxonomy): Eukaryota > Viridiplantae > Streptophyta > Pinopsida > Pinales > Pinaceae > Picea > Picea engelmannii. Next base: position 63,138 of record ML811910.1, on the reverse strand, counting down.
ATGGGCAAACTAAGGGTGGATGAAATGGAGGGTTCATGATACTGCGGAGGCGCAGGTAAAAAAAAAATATAACCGTGAAGAGATAACCTGGGAGTCCATATGGAAAGCTAGTAAAATGAGGAGAAGAAGTATGTGGTTGATGCTCGACATGAGAAAAGACTATCGGGACTCCCATCCGTAAAGGGTAATGAAGAACAACATGAGTGTCAAAAGTGCAAAAAGGTGCTATGAATGGGACAACTCATGTGGGTGAGAATGCTACCGGGTAATAGTACCGTAGGTGCAAATGGAGGCATGGGTACTGCAGAGCCGGAAATGAGGATCCTAAAGGCAAATATCAGAGGGTGTGACTGGAAATGTAAATGCAATACATCGGGAGAGACTACATGCCAGTGCTGAGTATATACCTGAAGGGGTGATGTTGATGAATGATGAGCAAGTACCTATGCACATAACAACCAAATACCCAAAGTGACCAATATCTGAAAAGAATCAAATATATGAACATGTATTTGATAAATGTGACTATGCGCGTGCGTACCTGACTATGACCTGAAAAAAGGCGCCCCGGGGGCTCAGGATGAAAAGTGAACAAGGGACTGTTGTGATGTAGGTGACGAGATGCTGAACCTGTGGCTGAAGACGGTTTGAAAAATGGACACCTTGGGCTCCCAGAATGGTGAGTGGAAGTTTGGCAAAAGGCCTATATATAGCTGTAGGGCCCACATTGCCACCTCATTTGTACTTGCTGTAACAGTAACTGGACGAGCAGATTTCAGAGGAGATTTAGAGATTCGGGGAGGACGAGGCATCCGATCGACGTTCTACGAGTATCAGGTTAGTGGTCTGATCATCCTGCATAGAAATAGGTTGTCAATTTTTGGGTAGGGTAGGTACGGAGGGTCGTACAGAGGGTTTGAAGGGATTTTTTATGCTATGTGGGCCCACATGCGCGGGAGATTCGGTGGAAGGTGCGCATACGTGCACGCCTATATACGGAATATGCACGCATGGATGCGTGGTAAGGGGAATTTAAGGCACGCCCAAAGGGCGCGCCTATGTTGTGAACAGGCGTGCATTAATGCATGCCTATGGGTTGGCCAGGCGTGCACCTGTGCGCGTCTGTACGGTGAATAGGCACGCTCAGGGGTGCGCCTGTGCAATGAAAAGGTGTGCATAGATGCGCGCCTATGTAATGAACACGCACGCATGTGTGCATGCTTGTGGGGATAAAAACCGCGTCTATGAGGCAAGGTTGAAGGGTAAAAATCGAGTCTTTTTGATGATGTTGATGGGTAGCTGAGCTGATATAGGACTCTATGTTGTGTGCAGGTGGCCAGCAGTGATGATGTCTATGTGGTGGTGAGAGAGAGACTGGGCCTAGTTGCGAGATGTTGTGGCCAATGCGGGGCCTGAGGTGTGAGCAACTTTAGCAACCTGTGGGTTGCTAAAGTTTTTTGAGTGCCCGTTGATACAATCGTAGGATTATTTACTGCAGTTCCTGCTCCAGATGTGGAGTCCGGAGCTGCACTGTTTCCTCATGCGAGGAGAGCAGATCCCCTTCACTGCGATGGAGGATGTATATTTTCTGATTGGGCTCTCCTTTCAGGGAATGCCCCTCCCGGCAGAGCCTATGCTGCCGAGGGAGACAACTCTTGTTACCATTGGTCGGTGATACTGCTCAGGTGAGAACTTCATGTCTGGGATTGTGGTGAGTGTTAGTGCTATAGACTCCCTGGCTCATTGTTGCATAGCGGCAATGATTGTTCATGTATACGGGTCACTTGCGACCCAACGGATTAGTGGTGGTTAGCTGCTAGTGCTGGAGAGGGTGGTGGGCGGTGAGCAGTTCGCGTGGGGACTGACGCTGCATGCATGAATGATCATGCAGTTGGATCGCTGTCGGTCCACAGGTGTAGGAGAGTTTGCCTTTGGGTCGATCCTAGTGGCATGGTTCTTGGAGAGGGTGTCGATGTTGCGCCCGAGGTTTCTACTAGAGATGTTCGGGGCATGAGAGCCGCGATTGAGGTGGTGGTCTACAGTTTTGGTTCACCATGGTGGTGGTAAAGGTGGCCACTACTTTTCACTAGAGGCGGCACGGATATGGCAGCAGATGCCGCAGCTAGTACTTCGGTACCCCTATGCTGGGGTTGACTTTTAGGGGGACCCGGACATGGTGCTACCTCCTGGGGAGGTTTTTGACCATCGAGGTGCGTTGAGTATTGTGTATGTTTTTGATTTATGTTATTTTTTGAGATATCAGTCCATATGTATGTGCTATAGATGTTGATACTATCTGTTGTTGTTTGTTTGTTGCATGTGCAGATGTGGCACCTCGCGGGCGCGAGGTGGAGATGCAGAGAGCACCAGCTCAGCGAGATCCGGAGATACTGCCACATGGAGAGAGACACCGGCGGGATGAGGCTGTGGGGCGACCAGCAGAGCCCGAGAGGGTAGCGAGGAGGCGCCAGTTCGATGACCCTGGTGCAGGGCCATCACACGCTCCTCCGGCGACGGCCGGAGTTGATTTTGATGATATACACCGTTGTCTGGAGATGGTGTTACAGGACGTGCCTGAGGGCATGTGGATATGCATCCAGGATGAGGGGTTCCTGGAGCAGTGTATAGGAGTACCGCCACCATGGCGGGTGATAGTGCGACGAGCAGCTGTGCTGGCCACGATGACTAGTGGACGCCTACCGCCGGGGCAGGAGGGTCCTATGGGTGGTCCTCCACCACCGCTTGGGGCAGGTGGGGGTGGGCCACCACCTCCTCCTGAGGGAGGAGCAGGTGGGGGTGCGATAGAGGCACCCTGATTGATGTATGATGTATATCTTTTTGTGGATAGGCTGGTGAGCCAGTTTTGGTACCGAGGTGCTGCATTGGCCTGCAGATACTTGTATTTTTTTTTTTGTATGTAAACATTCAGATGGCCTGATGGGCCGATATATATATATATATATATATATATATATATGATTATACATATTTTGAGATCCTAATGTTGTCTACATGTGTTTTTTGTTGATGATGATGATGTCTATTCTATTGAGATGCTGTGACAGGATTTGTGAGATGTTTATGTATGTGTAGCTTGATGTGATATATGTCAATCTAACACCATGTTAGCTATTTCATCTATTGTTTGATTCAATTGTCTTGGAATATGTGTAAATGTAATGGAATCAAAATGTTGAGATAATAGTCTAACCTGCAGGTATTTGCGAAAGAGGCACGGATCGCGTACACGGTAAACATTGTTGAGCTGGAGAACGACTAGTTGAGAGTTGAGGAAAACGCTAAGGTGGTGAATATGATGACGCTGGGCATTGGCCAGGAGGCCAATGACCACAGTGTATTCGTCTTGGTTTTTTGGTTGCTGGTCCCAAACAGATGCCACTTGAATGTAGCATTTCATGTGAGGGGGTATATAGAGCCCAAGCCATCGAAGCGAGATTTTGTGTCCAACGGCTAGCACCATCGGCATAACCAATGTGGTAGGCTGGTGGAGGAAGAATTTGTCAATAGCACAAAGGATAGTTTAGACGAGAGGGTAGGAGAAAAAAGATTAAAAACACTAAAAAGAAGAAAAAATAACCTAAAGTAGAATGACTACTTCTAAGCATAAAATTTCTTGAGGTATAACCCATTGACGGGTTCTTTGAGGGAGAGGCCTTCGGGGGAGGCCAGGATGTATGCGCCTTTGGTGAAGCAATGTTGGATGATGTAAGGGCCATGCCAAAGTGATTCTAATTTTCCATGGCCAAAGGTATCATGGGCGATATCATAGGCCAGGACAAGGTCACCTTTGCGAAATGATCGAAGGTTGACATGGAGATCAAAGGTTGCCTTGGATATTTTTTTAGCTACCTCGTTGTTCTGTAAGGAAGATCGATGATCTTCATCCAGAGACTCCAAGTTCAACAAGTGCTGCTCCATTGGAGTAGTGTCAGGTAAAAGCTCAATTGAGGTGTGTAGGGTGGGAATTTCACACTTGATGGGAAGAGTTGCCTCGACCCCATGGACTAAATGAAATGGCGTGAAACCTGTAGCAGTCTTTACTGCCGTTTGATAAGCCCATAGCGTGGAAAATAACATATGATGCCAATTGGTTTTATGTTTATTAACTGTGCGATGTAACATGGTCTTGAGGACTTTGTTCATGGCCTCGACCTATCCGTTTGACTAAGGGTAATATGGCGAGGCAAACTCGTGAGAGAAGCCTAGCCGAGATGAGAGTTCGACGAAGATCTCATTCTCGAAGTGTTTCCCATGGTTGGAAACAAGTTGGAGTGGTACTCCAAAATGGGATATGACATGGTTAAAGAAAAAACATGCTGCAATGTCAGCGGTGTTGTTGAAAGTGGGCATAGCTTCGGCCCATTTGGTGAAGTAATCAACGACGACAACAATGTATTTGTGACCATTGTTGGAGGGGGGATTACAAGTCATAAATTCGATGCCCCATTTACAAAAGGGGCCCGTAGTAATGATAGGGTGAAGAAGAGTGGGGGAAGCGCGGGCTTTGTTGGCATAGAGCTGACATTGCTCACATCATTTCACGGCATGAATGCAATAATGAAATAGGGTAGGCCAAAAGTAACTGGCCCGGATAATCTTTTGAGCAGTGGATATACCTAAAAGATGGCCCCCGCATGCACCGTTGTGGAAGTCATTTAAGACTCTGTCAGCCTCGTCAATAGTCAGGCATCGACGAAGAATGGTGTCAATTCCCCGTCGGTATAGGATGTCTCTGATGAGGAGATAGCGGGGGGCCTGATGGTGAATACGCCGACAATCATCTCGTGATAGGTGGTTACTGAAATTTTGAGTTCGCAGGTAGACAAGAAGGTCGCCATACCAAGGATCATCTGAAGCGATGTAAAAAAGATGTTCGTCAGGAAATTCAGTGTTAACGGGGGCACTGGGTGTGTCAGAGGGGAGGGTTGTGACAAGTTCGGCGAGAACGAGGGCCTTCTTACTCTTAGGTGTTGAGAACTCGAGTTCGTACTCCTAAAGGATAACGATCCATTGAGTGAATTTGTCGTTAACTTGTCGACGGCTGAGCAAATATTGCATAGGGTTGGAATCTGCGATGACCTTGGTGGTGCGAAGAAGAATGTAATGGTGTAGTTTTTGGACTGCAAGGACAACTGCAAGAGCAAGTTTCTCTTCATGTTTATACTTCAAGGGTGGTCCTGAGACGTTCTTACTAACGTAGTAAATGATGTGTTCATGATTTTCATCTCTGAGCTGGACGAGGACGCTGGCTACTGATACAACTGATGCTGATACGTAGAGGATGTAGTCGTGATTGTAGTCAGGTGCACTAATCAAAGGTGCATTTGAAAGTGTTGTTTTAAGATCATCAAATGACTGTTGGGCGTAGTCGTCCCAATGAAAAGGGATGTCGTGACGTAGTAAGCGAAGGAAACCATGTGCACATATGGCATAATCAGGAACAAATCATCTAAGAAAGTTATCTTTGCCCTGTAGACTCTGAAGTTGTCGTAAATTCTGTGGAGGTGGAATTTCGGTGATAGCTTTGACTTTAAGGGGTTCCACGGTCATACTACTTTGGGAAATGATAAAACCGAGAAGGCGCCCTACGGTGACATAGAACACACACTTGAGAGGGTTCAAGCGGATGTTGTACTGACGACACCGTTGAAAGATGATTCATAAATCATCGAGGTGCTGGGTGCATTTCTTGGATCGATCTGTGAGGTCGTCCAAGTAGGCGAGGATGATTACAACCAGATCATGAAAGATGTATGTCATGGCCCGCTGGAAAGTTGCGCCAGTATTTTTTTGACCGAAGGGCATGACACGATATGCAAAAGTACCCCACGGGGTAATGAATGTGGTTTTATACTGATCGACTGGGTGGATTTGAATTTGGTTATAGCTAGAGAATCTGTCCATAAAGGAGAGAGCCTCGTGGCCAGCGTAGTCGTCGATAATTTGATCGATGAAAGGCATCGGAAAGTTGTCTTTTGGACATGCATTATTGAGATCATGAAAGTCGGTGCAAACGTGGATAGTGCCCTATTTTTTGTTGACAGGTACAGGATTGGAAACCCATGAAGTGTAAGCGATGGGGTAAATAAATCTGACCATACATAATTTGTCAATTTCGGCTTTGATAGCCACGGCCTTGGATGGGTGTAGCGGTCGTTGTTTATGGCGAACTGGTGTGATGTCAGGCCAGGTCTCGATGCGATGCTCGACAATAGAGGGATCAAGGCCATGCATTTTTGTGTATGACCAGGCGAAAATATCCCTATATTCTTGGAAGAGGGCCTTATATGTGGCAATTTCCTAAGGAGTGTAAGTAGCTCCAATGATGATTTCTTCGACAATGCCATGTTTAATGGAAATGTCGATTTTGATGGTGGGGGAAATGTTAGCCATATTACCTTCTTCAAAAGCATCAGGGGCAGGAATGGGATTGTTGAACCAATTGATAGGCTCGGATGGGATAAAATATTTGGTTTTGACCACGTAAATGGGGTTTTGGTTAGGAGGCATGGAGGCTTCCTGTGGAGAGAAGAGGGAATGATGATGTAGCGCATCCCAGGGAGAGTTTGGGTGGTTTAGCTCTTCGAGTATTTCCTCATTGCATAGGAAACGTCGGGAATACAAGGGGTTGTGAGGAGTGACCTTGGTGACAAGGTGATTGCCCCCTGATGAAGAAGCAGGGGGAACGATGTTAGGAGATGGGGAGGGTTCACTTGACATGAACCATATATTGAAGTATTGAGGGGTACCCATGGTGGTTGGGTGGAGAGTTTCCGTAGGGGAATGAGCAAGAGATTTGGGTGGGTTACGGGGTAAATCCTCAGATACGTCATCTAAGAACCAAGGAGGAATTGGGAGTGCCTCAGGTTCTGGAGAAATGACATGAAGATCCTCGAGTGACGAAGTAATGTCAATTACCGCCGCTACGGGTTGGTGATGCAGGGCCAATTAACATTGACAGTATGCGAGGATCATAGGACACTGGTATGTAAAGTGAGTTAATGAATCACAGAGAGAGCAGGGGCATCTCATACGTTCATTGACGGAAGTGGTGACATAGAAAATGTCAATGATATTCGAAGAGGACGTAGCAGGGCATGGGTTGTTCTGGAAGTTCTGGCATACAGCCGCTAATGTCTGCCGAAAGCGTGACAGTGCTGGGCATTGGTGGGTGTAATGGCCATACTCTAAACATATAGCACAAGCATATTTGGTCCTCAACCCTTTACTATTGGAAGGGTTGGTGGTAGTAGTGGGACTAGTAGTAGTGGTGGGTGTTGTGGGAGGTTGATTGAGGGGGATCAAATTCCGTAATTTAGGTAGGGATGGGCAATTGTTGGTTTGGTGGCCCTCTTTCTCACATAGTGCGCAAGGTGGTGGGATGCATGGAGGAAGTGGAGTGGTGGGCTCCTTCTTCTTCCTTCTACCCCCAGCTATAGCAGGGGGGGTAGTGAGTATGGGGGTAGTTGTGGTAAGGACAGGAATCATCATGGGAAGTCCTTCCTGTGGGGGAAGGGATGGTCGAGGGACCATCTCTGGTCGGTGTAAATACAAAACTAGGATTTCTAACACCATATTAGGTAGTGTGAGTGTTGCGGCTACCTGAAAAGATTCAATACCTGGGGGAGGGTAAAAGAAGGGAATTTGAGTGAGGGGTTGGGGAACTGTCTCCCAAATGGGACTATGCCCCTAAGGAGATGTGGATTCATGGACCGTTGGGGTCGACAAGTGCGCAGGAGGCTCCTGTGGGAGTGGTTCTACGACTATTGAGACGTTAGGAATGACTGAATCCTCCTGAGGAGGACGAGCATCCTCCGTGAGAGTTCTGTTAGATGAGATGACGCATACTTGATTAGTGGGAAGTAGTGGTGGTGCTCCATGGTATGTCCCTAATAAGGATGGATTTTTGAAAATCCCAGGACCCATCTCTACGAGTGGGTATGTGTCGTGGTTGGTGTGGATGAGAGGAAGAATGTTATCAAGATTGGCAGATGGGTTAGGCTCATAATGTGAGACTTGGTCGATAGTCACAATCTTCCCGTTGTGGGGGAACATGATTGTCTGAAAGATGGAAGATGCCACTGCCTTCATAGCATACATGTAGCTACGTCCGAACAAGATATTGTAATCGAGCGGAGCGTCGATAACTTTGATGTCAATGAGAATAGTTTTTCCCTCAAGTTCCACGGGGACATTTTGGAAGAGCCCTTCAGGAGATGATGGTCGTCCGTCATAAGCTCGTAATGTGATGGCGGAGGGGATGAGTTCCAGGGAACCAAGTTTTTGCCATACTATTTTGGACATGATGCATGTAGATTCCCCTTCATCGATGATACACCGATGAATGGTGATGTTTCTTATTTTTACTGGTATTTGAATAGCGACCAAGGTAGGAAGACAAGGTTCGCAACTATCAAGATCAAAGGTGATGAGTCGAGTATCTGCAGGGTCAACTGCCCCCAAGGCGAAAAGTAGTGATTTCCACTATGTAGGACAAGTTTGGAGGACTTCTAAGACTGACATGGCAGCTGGGAATTGTACTAAATCATCTACCAAGCGATAATTGTGAGCTACCCTAGCCTGTGGATTGTGGACATTCCTGCGCAAGGGGATGTGAGGGATGTGAAGTGGTGGTTCGGCGGAAGGACGGGGGATCACCAATGGGGGTCCCATCGATGTAGGGTTTGTCTCTGGAGAGATAGGAGTAGACTCAGCTGGTGTATGATACTGACGATTACATGTTTTTAGAAGAATCTCTTCCTCACTGGTGAGGAGAATTGTTTGCTCTGCTAGATTGTTGGGGTTGTGGTATTGGCCCAACTGAGGTGGGGGATGTTGCGTGTCCTGTTGGGTGTTTATTACACCTTGATGTGGGATAGGATTTTGCAGCATGGGCAGAGGGGTTGTTGTGCGTATTGTTGTGGTGCCTGCTGAGGGGCAGGTTGTGCAGGAGAAGGGGGAAGGCTCCCAGAGTCTTTCAACGATTTGAAATCAATGATCTGGGGGAAATGGTGAGTGTAATGACCGAACTCACCACAAAGGGAACAAGGGAATATGGTTTTAACATTATTCCACCCTTGGTTTTTGTTGTTATTTCCCCCTTGGGGGTTTTGGTTCCCTTGGTTCTGGTTTCCCCCAGTGGGTTGATGTTGTGGGGGGTGATTTCCGCCTTGACCAGGGTTATTGTTATTCATGTTCCGTCCTTTTTTCTTGGGATTGTTCGATGGGTGGGTTTGATTGGCTGTGTTCAACTGTTCAAAATTTTGGTATTGTTGAGCGGCTGAGGATGTGGGGGAGCCATGGGCTGTGGCAGACCAGGAAAGAGAAGTATGGATTCTGTGGTGGTACCGATCCATAAGGTACATAGGAAGGCATAGCATTTTTGCTAGTACTATAAGTTGATGTTGAGGGAGTACCACTAGTGCCTGGAAGAGGTGGATGTATGGGAGGTGCCGGTGGTGGTCCACTAATGGGTGGAGGTATAGTAACAGGGTATGGTTGTTGATAAGGGGCTGGGGGGTAATAAGAAGTGCCCCCATATGCCGGTGGGTATTGAGGTGTTCCATACATCGGTGGTGGTTGGGGTTGTGGACCATGGTGTGTGGTGGCACCTATTAGTCTGTCTGTTGAGTGAGACATCCCAAGTTTGTCTTGGCCGAACGACACAGGTTTTGGAAGATTAGGAAGTATCGTATATAAATACCCTGACTATGCGTAGATGAGGTCATACTATTGGGCTTTACTGATGGCTTCCTCTTTGGATTGCAGGAAGGTAGAAGCTACATCCTTACCAAGGAGAGAGACAAGTGATCTAAGAAACCAGTCAAGGCACTGTTACTTGGTGGTTTTTGCTTTACACAAACTACGTCGCCTACACCACTCATGGATGTGGTTAGCGATGTGGGTGGCTGAGGTATGTTTGAAGTTTGACAGTAGTTCTAGACCATTGTCATGGCGGATGGGTAATTGGAAGAAAGTTAAGAATGATTTGGCCAATGACTCAAAGGTCGTATGGGATCCTAATTTTTCTTCGACATACCATTTGGCTGATGGGCCAGTAAGTGTGCATTGAAATAATCGCAGTCTGATAGAATCATCCATAATGCTATTAGAAGAGCACCATAGATGAAAGGTCATGACGTGGTTGGCGGGGTCATCCCCTGCCTTTCCTTCAAAATTTGGTATGTCTGAAGGAAGTTTTGTTGGCATTGCAGGCCATGTGGCGTCATGCAATATAGGATCATTGGTGAGCTTGGTGAGTTCCGGTATGTTGAGAGAGGCCAAATATGGAATCTATAGTGGGGTGGGAGGGTTAGCTCCATCCATAGTGTGTTGTGAACCTGACCCTTGATGGGGACTAGGTGGGTTGGTGCTCCCTCCTTGAGAGGAAGTGGGTCCCCCGCTTCCATGCAAAGGAGAGTGAGTGAATGGATGACCTTGGGAAGTGGACCCAATTAATGTAGAACCAAGCAAATATGATCCTAATATAGTAGCACTCACAAGAGTGTGTGAAGGAGGTACCGATGAGTGGGTATGACTAGATACTCCCCCTAAAATAGGAGGGAGGTTGAGCAAGTGTCGTGAACGATGGGGGTTATGTGGTTCCCCTATGATGTCAGACTAGTTGTGTAAATGTGTGCAAAAAGTGGTGAGAGAAAAATAGAAACAAGAGTCTTTGCTGTGACTGTCTACACAATATATATATCCAAATCAAACTGTAATCAAATGTGCATCATACATAAAATGAGAAAGAAGCATATATGTGGGTAAGGGGGTTTTTCCCGCGTGGGGAAATAAAAAAGAAAGCCAATACTCGTGTGCTAGTAGACGTAACGTCCTTCCTCTCAAATAGAACTGGACCTTCCAATAGTACTCAACAGTGGGGTCTGAAGTCACCGGAAGAGAAACTAATGAAGGATGAAATAATTGGTTATAATGAGGGGTAGAGGGGGCATATCCCTAAAGAGCTGGCGATATTTCCCAATAGCCACACAAAATCCAATCAAGGTGCAATTGCAGCCCACAATCGCCACTTGGGTAGATGTCCTAAAGTTGGTCACTAGGTACCTCGGTCAATGTGCAGCATTTAGATTTTTGGCCTAAGAAATGGGTCACGGGCTGGATCCCGTCCAAGAGGTGGGTGCCTCAAGGGGGGACGCACAGAACAATCGGACCTTGGCCTTCAACCCTTCATGGGTATCTCCTTACCTTATGGTGATTGGAACACTTGACTTGGAGGATTTGAAGTTCCCTATTTGTTAACCTCTATGTTTTGAAAATGTGAGAACCAGATAACAGGGAGTTATTTGGATGCCTATCCCCGAAATCCTACCTAGACAAAAAATTTCTTTTGGCACCTCCTGTGGAGGAAAACTTAGTGAGTTTTTAGAAAGTTTTTAGATGAAGTTGTTTTTTGAGGCTGAGGGTGAAAACCAACCTCGTTTGATTAAAAGTGGGAGTGGATAGTCCTGTCAAGAAAAGATGGGGTTTTTTTGGAATCCCTTTGGAGGAAACGTACTTAGACCTCCATGTTTCGAGAAGAAGCTATTGTGAGTGAAAAGTGACTCTTGTGTGTGAGTGAAAGTGTGCCAAGTTTTAGTTAATTAGATTTCACCTTGCTGCATGTGGACTTCACTTGGTCCTTACAAGAGTTTGATTTACCTAATTAGCTAGATGTCATTGGTACAACCTTGCAGAATTCAAAAGCCCTAGGAAGCTAGCATGTGGACATGTGGGTCCGTTACTATCTTTTAACTCCCTATGTGTGAGGTAATCTAGAAAAAGCATGAAACTATCCTAGATTGAACATGTGGGCATGTATGGGCCCATTACAAACCTTTAAACTCTCTTAGTGTTTTGATCTAAGAAAGAGAAATTCTAAACACTATCCTATCTGTGTGACATGTGGGCATGTATGGGCCCGTTACAAATTTAAGATATGTTTGAAAAATGAAACTAAGAGGGGTCCCAAAAGGGCCTTTGTCCTCTCCTAAAGGTTTTGAAATTTTGTTTAAGAGAGATGAGATTGTTTTCACAATCTTTTTCTGATTCTCAAGATCACTTGAAGGCACGAGAGAAGAGCATACTCAAGGATTGTTACTTCAATTTCTAGTCCCAAATGTGAGTTAGATGTGATTAAATATGATTGTCCACTTATGTTTGTAAATCAAAACTTAGCCATCGATGTGGCAAAAAACAAAGAAGGGAAATTAATTTTTATCCTCCTAAGTGCCTATGTTTGGTTGACTAACCCGTTTATATTATGAGGGGACTAAGTGTAATGTGGCTTTACAACATTTTTGACAACATATTTAAGAAGGTAGATGGCCTTTCCCTCATCCAAAGCACTTACAATGAAAAATTTTAATCAAATGCACGGCCCCTAGTGCAGACAGAGGTGCACAGAGCGCAGGCGCGCGAGTAGAGTTGAGACAGAAAGTGCATGCACGCAGAGAAAATCCGTTACGAAAGTGCATGCACGCATGATGCATGTTTGTGGGGTGGAATACCCATGCACCTGTGACAAATGGACGAGAAACAAAATCCGGATGGATTTCTCTCAATTCTCCTTTGAATTGACTAGTTAGTAGGTCGGCAGAGGCCGGTTTGTGCACCTGCAAGTTAAACAAACTAAAAGGAAAGCAAAATAAACCCAAATGAGGGAGGAATTGATACCTTCTCCCCAGTATGGTTTCCAATCTGTTTGCACCCAATTCATCACCTTGGTGAGAAAATAAGGGGTGCTTACATGCCCAGTTGGGTCTTGCTAAGCATGACAGCTGTAGAGGAAAGGGTTAGAAAAAGAACAACAAAACTATAAGCAAGAATTAAACTAATACAAACTAAAATCATGAGCATATGGATAAAGAAATAACAAACACAAAAAGACCAATATCACCAATGTTTTTAGGCTGATCAATTGATGAAATCAAAGCACAATGAAGAAAGGGAACAATGAGTCCCTTCTTTCTCCAATGGAAGGCTCTTGGGCCCTCACAAACTTGCTCTCCTTACAATGAGAAAATGAGAATGATGGTGAAAGAACTCCTATCACATCCACTCAATGGAGAGGTGGATAGCTCAATGAAATGGTGCCAATGTGTTATTGCCAAGGAGTGAGTCCTTAAAACAATCTAAGCAGCATAACATTACATGAAATTCCTTGAGAAAATGATGTTTCTTCATGGGTTTTTATAGCATAGCATTGGGTGATTATGTAACTCCTTTGAAGTGTGAAAAGGGGCTCTTTAGGGCTTCATTAGGTATTTGACCAGCCTACCATGCAGATTCAGCTCAGATTTGAGGGTCAAATCGGCTTGGGAGCTGATCCATAAGTGGTTGGGAGGCCGACCAATTCAATAAATGTGTCGTTTAGCAGGTGCACGGGTTTTTACGCCAACAACCGCACATCATGCATGTATGCACGCATGGTACGTTTCTGTTCCACGCATGTGCACGTGCACCAAACTTCTGTAAAGCGCCCTTCAATTTTTGGTTACTTTGTATAGTTTTTGACCTTTTTGCAATGCTGTGAAATTAATTCAGTGCCATGAATGACTTCATTACTGTTTGATGATGTTGAGTTCTTGTCGCCATGTGTGAACAAAATTTTAGTGATAACACCTGCTTCAAAGACCCACATAATCGATGGTTGACCTTACCTCGTCACTAGAGATTATTCATCTCATTTCTCCTGAACCTGAGGCCCTCCCTACACCTCTATGGTTCTTGGATGACTTATCCGATGATTCACCCCCAAATCCCCCCAACTCTCCCGCTCATTTCCCTATGGAAATTTTACATCCAACTACCATGGGTACTCCTCAGTACTTCGATATTTGGTTTATTTCGAGCGAACCATCGCAATTCCATTGTGATGTTCCCCCTACTTCTTCATCACCAGGGGGCAGCCACATGACAACAGTCACCGATATCACTCTTCACGACCCCTTGTATTCCCGCCAATTTCACTGTGACGAGGAAATACTCGAAGAGTTAAACAACCCCGATTACCCATGGGATGTGGTACACCATAGATCACTCTTCTTTCCATAGGGAGCTTCCATGCCTCCTAACCAACACCCCATATACGCAGTCGAAACCAAGGATTTTATCCCATCAGGGCATATTGACTAGTTCAACAACCCCATTCCTACCCCTAATACTTTTGAAGAAGGCAACATGGCCAACATTTCCCCGACCATCAAAATCGACATTTCCATCAAAAATGGCATCATCAAGGAAATCACCATTGGAACCACTTGCAATCCTCAATAAATCACTGCCTATAAAGCCCTCTTCTAGGAATATCGAGATATTTTTTTCTAGTCATACACAAAAATGCCTGGCCTTGATCCCTCTATCGTCGAACATCGCATTGACACCTGGCCCAACATTACACCAGTTCATCAAAAACAATGACCGCTACACCCATCCAAAGCAACGACCATCCAAGCTGAGATTGAAAAATTACGCGCGGCTGGGTCCATCTACCCCATCGCCTATACCTCATGGGTTTCCAACTCTGTACCCGTTAATAAAAAACAGGGCACTATCCACGTCTGCATAGACTTTCGTGATCTCAATCATGCATGTCCCAAAGACAACTTTCCAATGCCTTTCATCGATCAAATTATTGATGACTGCACAGGCCATGAGGCTTTATCTTTCATGGACAGTTTCTCTGGTTATAATCAAATCCAAATTCACCCAGTCGATCAGTACAAAACTGCATTCACTACCCCTTAGGGTAATTTTGCATATTGTGTCATGCATTTTGGCTTAAAGAATGTTGGCACAACTTTCCAATGGGCTATGACATACATTTTTCATGATCTAGCTCATATCATCCTCGCATACTTGGACGACCTCACAGCTTGATCCAAGAAACACACCCAACATCTTGATGATTTATGGATCATATTCCAATGGTGTCGTCAGTACAACATCCTCTTGAATCCCCTCAAGTGCATATTCTATGTCACTAAAGAGCGCCTCCTCAGATTCATCGTTTCCCAAAGTGGTATTACCATGGACCCTCTCAAATTCCAAGCTATCACTAAAATTCCACCTCCTCAAAATTTACGTCAACTCCAGAGCCTACAAGGAAAAGCTAACTTTCTATGGCGATTCGTCCCAGACTACTCCACTTGCACATACGGTTTCCTTCACTTACTACACCACAACATCCCATTTTACTGGGATGAACATGCCCAAAATTCATTTGACTATCTTAAAATGTCTCTCTCCAACGCCCCTTTAATTAGTGCACCCGACTACAATCGCGACTATATCCTCTACATATAAGCATCAACTGTCTCAGTAGAAGGAGTTCTCATTCAGATTGGTTATGATGATCGTGAGCATGTCATTTATTACGTTAGTAAAAACCTCTTAGGGCCACCCTTGAAGTATAAACATGAAGAGAAACTAGCCCTTGTAGTCGTCCTCGCAGTCCAGAAACTGCGTCATTACATTCTACTTCGCACAACTAAGGTTGTAGCAGATTCCAACCCTATGCAATACTTTCTCAATCATTGACAAATTAATGGAAAATTTGCTCGATGGATCATTATCCTTCAGGAGTACGATCTTGAATTCTCAACACCCAAGAGCAAGAAATCTCTCGTCCTTACCGAACTTGTCATGACCTTCCCCTCTGATACTACCAGTGCCCCCATCAATACTGACTTTCTCGACGAACACCTCTTTTACATCACTTCAGATGATCCTTAGTATGACGACGTCCTCGTCTACCTCCAAACTCAAAATTTTGGTAACCACCTTTCACGAGATGATCGTCGTCGTATTCGCCAGCAAGCCCCCTGCTACCTCCTCATCGGAGACATCTTATATTGAGAAGGGGTCGACACCATTCTTCGTCGATGCTTGACCATTGATGAGGTCGATAGAGTCTTGAATGATTGCCATAGCAGCACATGTGGGGGCCATCTTTCGAGAATGTACACAACTCAGAAGATCATCCGAGTAGGTTACTTTTTTCCTACATTGTTTCACGATTGCATTCATGTCATGAAACGATGTGAGAAATGTTAACTTTATGCCAACAAAGCACAAGCACCACCTGCTCTCCTTCATCCAGTCATTACTGCCAGCCCCTTTTGTAAATGGGGCATCAACTTCATGACTTGTAATCCCCCCTCCAGCAATGTACATAAATACATTATTGTCGCAGTTGATTACTTCACAAAATGGGAAGAAGCTATGCCCACCTTCAACAATACCGCTAACACTGCAGCACATTTTTTCTTTAACCATGTCATATCCCACTTTGGAGTACCACTCCAACTAGTTTTCGATCATGGGAAACATTTCGAGAATTTGATTTTCATCAAACTCTCATCTTGGTTAGGATTCTCCCATGAGTTTGCCTCACCATATTACCCTTAGTCTAATGGACAAGTCAAAGCAGTTAACAAGGTCCTCAAGACCATGTTACAGTGCACGGTTAATAAGCATAAGACCAATTAGCATCACATGTTATTTTCTGTGCTATGGGCTTACCATACGGCTGTGAAAACAACCACTGGTTTCACACCATTTCATATAGTCCATGGGTTTGAGGCCACTCTTCCCATCGAGTACGAAATTCCCACCTTACGCACCACAATTGAGCTATTATCTGACACTGCTCCAATGGAGCAGCACTTGCTGAACTTAGAGTCCCTGGATGAAGATCATCAATCTTCATTACAGAACAATGAGGCAGCCAAAAAATGGTCAAAAGCCACCTTTGACCGCCATGTCAACCTTAGCTCATTTTATGAAAGTGACCTCGTCCTTGCTTACGATATCACTCACGATACCTTTGGTCATGGAAAATTTGATTCACTATGGCATGGCCCATACATTATCCACCATTGCCTCACCAAAGGCGCATACATCCTGGCCTCTCCCGAAGGCCTCTCTCTCAAAGAGCCCGTCAACAGGTTATACTTAAAGAAATTTTATGCCTAAGCGTAGCGATTCTACTTTAAGTTATTTCTTTTATAGTGTTTTTAATCTTTTTTCCATCCCCCATGTCTAAACTATCATTTTTTCTATTGACAAATGCTTCCTCCACCGGCCTACCACATCGGTTATGCCGACGACACTAGCCGTAGGACACAAAATATTACTTCGGTAGCTTGGGCCCTCTATACCCCCTCACATGAAATGCTCCATTCGAGCGGCATATGTTTGGGTTCAACCACCAACAACCAAGCCGAATACACTGTCTTCATTGGCCTCCTCGTTGATGCCCAGCATCATCGTATCCGTCACCATAGCGTCCTTCTCGACTCTCAACTAGTCGTTCTCCATCTCAACAATGTGTATCGCGTACACGATCCTTGTGTCTTTCGCAAATACCTGCAGGTTAGACTTTTATCTCGACATTTTGATTCCATTACATTTACATATATTCCAAGACAATTGAATCAAATTACAGATAACTTAGCTAAAATTGTGTTAGACTGGCATATATCACATCAAGATACCTCTACACATACATAAACATATCAACAACCTGTCACAACATATATATATTAGACATCATCAACACATTAAGAAAACACATGAAAACATCACATAGATCTCAAAATGTATACTCATGTATATATAAGATGGTCCACAGTGCCATCCAAATGTTTACATACAAAAATACAAGTATCCGCAGGCCAGTGAAGCACCTCGGTACAAAATGGGCTCACCAGCCTATATACAAATATACAAAAATACATAGAGCACCACTCAAGGTGCCTCTAGAGCACCACCTCCTGCCCCTCCCTCATGCGGTGATCCCCCACCCACTACTGGTCCCTCCAGACCGGAAGGTAACCATCCGGTCATAGTAGCACCTGCTACTACTGCTCGTCGTACCATAGCCTGCCATGGAAGAGAAATCCCCACACACTGCTCCAAGATGTCCCCATATTGATACATGACCACATGCCCTCAGGCATTCCCTGTAGCACCACCTCAAGGCAGCGGCGAATATCCTCAAAATCTGCTTCGGCATCTGTCGAAGTAGCATGTGATGGCCTGACACTTGGGTCATCAAACCGGCATCTCCTTGCTACTCTCTCAGGATCAACTAGTCTTGCCTCAACGCCCTCACGATGATGTCTCTCTCCTACCGGCGGCCCTCCCTGCAGTGGTCTTCCTGGCTCTTGGCGACCCGACTCCCTCAGCAACTCAACCTCATGCCCGCGAGGTGCCACATCTGCACATACAAACAAGCAACAGATAGTATCAACATCTATACCAAATACACATGGCATGCTATCTCAAAAACAAACAATATATAACTCATCAACATACCTTGATGATAAAAAAACTCCCCTGGAGGTAGCACCATGTCTGAATCACCTCAAAAGTCAACACCGGCATATGGAAACTGCAGTATCACCTGCGAAATCTACCGCCACACCTATTTTGACTTAGCCATGAAGAAGTGTCCACCCTCGCCACCACCGTGGCGAAGAAAAATAGTCAACCACTGCTTCAGTCACGGCTCTCGCACCCTAGGAGCACCCAATAAAACCCTAGGGCGCAACATAGGCACCCTCTCCAAAAACCAAGACACTAGGATGGACCCAAAAGAAAACTCTCCTGTATCAGTGGACCAACAATGGTCTAACTTCCCTACCATCCTGGTATGCAGTGTAAGCCCCCGGGAAAAGTGCTCGTCGACTAATACCCTCTCCATAATACTCAGCTAACCACCACTGATCCACTTAGTCACAAGGGACCTGTACACCCTTAAAATCATCGCTGCTATACACTGATGCGCTAGAGCATCCATCACCCCAATGCTCACAATAGAGCCCAAAATAAATTTCACCTTGGAATAGTATCTCTGGCACACTGTCAATAGCGCCACATCTGCAGGTAATACTGGCTCCGCTGGTAGGGGCGTTCCCCGAAATGGGAGCCCATTCAAAAAATAGATATCCTCCACCATAGTGAAGGTAAGCTGCTCTCCCCACACCATAAAGAAATGCAGGTCTAGACTCCACATCTGGATAAGGTATTGTAGGAGATACTCTTGCGCCCGTATCAATGGGCACTCAAAGAACTTCATCAGCCCACAGGCTGCCAAAGTAGAATGAACCCCCAACTCCTCAATAGCCATGACATATCTCAGCTGGGACCAATCCCACTCTTGCCAACCACCCGGAATCGTGAAAATTGATCACCTGCCACCACATAAAATAGTCCTAGGTCAGCCACATGGACCATAAACAACATTAAAAAAGTCAGTTTTACACCCGTCAACCTTGCCCCCAAGGCATGGTTGTTTAACCCACATGCGCGCTTGTTCTCATGCACACTTGTCCATCCCATAGGCATGCACATGTGCATGCCTACTCAGACTACAAGGGCACCTCCATGTGCCCCTATCACGAACACAGGCATGCATCAACACATGCATGTCCACTACACAGTCCTGCACACATACGTGGTTGTGTAGCCAAGAGGCGCACACATAATTCACGCCTTTGTCTCCCTTATCGGCACCCCATGCATGACTATCCAGACAACAAGCATGCACTTATGCATGCATACTTTCAGATCGCCCTTGCACATGGGGGCCCACACCCATAAAACCCCCTGTACGACCCTCCGTACAAGCCTTGCCCAAAAAATGGAAACACTAATTCTATGCAAGATGATCAGAATACTAACCTGAAGCTCACTAGTCCTCGATTGGCTATCTCATTCTCCCAGAATCTCCAAATCTCCTCTGAATACCTCTCGTCCAGTCACTCTTGCTACAAGTACAAATGAGGTGGCAATGTGGGCCCTACAACTATCTTTAGGCCTTTTCGCCAAACTTCCACTCACCATTTCGTGAGCTCCGGGTGTCAATTCTTCGATTCGTCTTCAACCATGGGATCAACATCCCGTCATCTACATCACGACAATCCTCTGGCCACTTTTCATCTTGAGCCCCTGGGGTGCCATTTTTTCATACTCTGACCAAGTACGCATTATCATATTCAAAATTATCAAATAAATGCTCATATGTTCATTCTCTTCAAAAATTGTTCACGTCTGGTATTTGGTTTTAATGTGTGCAGGTACTTGGTCATCATACATCAACACAACCCCTTCAATTATATACCCATCACTGGCATGTAGTCATTCCCTCTTAATCTCACTTGCATCTCCAGTAACACCCTTTGACATTTGGCTCTAGGATCCCCATCTCCGACTCTGCACTACCAACACCTCCATTTCCATCTTTGGTATTGTCACCCAGTAGCACTCTTACCCACATGAGTTGTCCCATTCATAGCACCCTTTTGCACCTTTGACACTCATGTTGTTTTTCAAAACCCTTTAGGGATGGGAGTCCCGATAGTCTTACATCATGTCGCGAATCAGCCACATACTCCTTCTCCTCATTTTGCTAGCTTTCCCACTGGACTCCTAGATTATCTCTTCAAGGTTTTATTTTTTACTGCACCTCTGCAGTATCATGAACCCTCCATTTCATCTACAATCGGTATGCCCCTCTGCAAATTTCCCTTCATTTCACCTACCTCATACAGAAACCCACCCATGGGGCCCCCACCCTCCACCATTTCTCCAAGCAAATTGTGCCCTACATGGGCCAACCATATTGCATCGGGGCACCCATTTCTGTATTTGTACACTCATCCCAAATTATTCTTTATTTATTGTACAAACGCCTTTATTTCTCACATTTCCATACCTTTTTGTCGTCACCTTTGGCGACCTTCTTCCCTTTTTGGCAAAAGCAACCCATGTTTCCCTTGGTTGGGGCATTCCTTATCATCTACCCTTGATGACATCATCCATACACTCCGAGTATCCCATAGGCCACTTACCTCTACCCTTTGAGTTTGTTCACTTTGTCCCACCTCTGGCACAACTTATCACCTGTCTTGTTGTCCCCCTGACACTCGACCTCGTTGAACGGTTGCAGCCACTTTTACCTCACATATACCCCCCAACCAAGGGAAGTATTAAGTCTTCATACATCTTGATTTCATCAATGTACTTCCTCCAATTCCTAACCTCACCTCGTATATTTCATGAAGCCCTTTTCTTCTGGGAGTCAGGTCCCCCTTTTGTCAACATCAGCACAATTTTCCATAAGGGTGACGGTATGTTGACTCTCATTACCTTTCTCATGAGAGCTCTTGGACGACACAGGGAGAACCACAATTGCTCCCTGCTGTCGTTGACCCCCATAACATTCGACATCAACACTTTCTCATGTTACGGTGGGTCTTACTTTGCGACTATTGCATTTATTTATTATACTTGCCGAAGACCTCTGAACTTGGTTGGGTTATCAATGCCTACAGAATCTATGATACTTCTTACATATATCACTTCCTACTGTTCAGAGTATGTTCCTTTGCAGAATTGTCTTCTACCTTTATCATGACCGCCCTTGAGGGCACTGCAGTTGTCTACATCAACACTTCATTCCTTTTTGAGTTACATGACACGAGCATGAGACATGCCCGCCTCGTTTGTACACAATTTATTTTTACACACCTTATGGAAGGTCGGGTTCTACAGGTTCCCTTCTCCCTCCAACGGGTAACTCTTAACAACCCCACTATCTCTCTCTCTTACAAAAACACTCTCAGTAGAAAAAACATTGATGGATTTTGGATATACGTATTCTCTTAACCTCATCCATCAGGGGGCATCTGTTATCACTGAAATTTTGTCCGCAAATGGTTACAAGAATTTGGCATCATCAAACAATTATGAGGTCACCCATGGACCAAAATTACCACAAAAGCATTTCCAAAAGGTCACAAACTATAGAACTAGTGACAAAATTAAAGGGCGATATGAATACATAGGTCACGTGCGCACATGCACAAAATAGAAACTCAGAAATCGCACACATGCGCACGATGCGCAACTTTTGTCGTGAAAAGCCACACACTTGAGAAACGACACATTTATGAGAGTGGTCGGCCTCCCACCCACTTCTAGTTCAGCTTCCAAGTTGATTTGACACTCAAATCTGGACTGGATTCGACTGGGTGGCTGGTCAAAGACCTAGAAATGCCCTAATTATCCTCTTTACACACTACAAACTAGTTGGACAATACCTCAAAGGAATTCTATAAAAAGGCCATGGATGCACTTCATTTTTCAAAGAATTCAATAGCAAAGTTATGCTGCCATTATTCTCTTGAGGAATCCTCTATTCCCATCAAGAGCATACTAGCATCATTGCATTGGGAAATCCATCTCACCCATTGAGTGGATTAGCAAAGAATTCTTTCACCATTTTCATTTTCAAAGTTGTAAGAAGAACTTATTTGTGGGGGTCCAAGAGCCCTCCCTTGGAGGAAGAAGGGACTCATAGTTCTCTTTCTTCTCTATGTTTTCTTTCACTAATATCAGCCTTATCATTGATGACATGGGTCTCATTGTTTCTTTTGTACTTATGTCCCTATGCTTATTAATTTAGTTGTTGTTTTATTTCTTAGTTTATTTCTTAGTTGTTCTTTTATATTTCTTTCTCTAACACTTTTCCTTGCAGCTGTCCTACTTAGAAAACCCAACTAATCTTGCAAGCACATCTATTTTTCTCACTAAGGTGACGAAAGAGGCGCAACACCTTCTTATACCGAAATCACTAGCTGGTGATGAAATCCAACGTCACGAGATCAAGACAAGAAGGCACTAGGATAGAGTGGGTGGAAAAGTTACATTGACAGCCTACTTAACGGACTTACACCCTGGTGCAAGCTCCCACAAATAGTTGTGGATATACCCTCCAAGGAGCCTGAGTGAGTTTATCCAATGTCAATTCCAGGTACCATGAGTAATTTCCCCTTCACAGTCACCTCGTTTAAATATCCTAAATATATAGGCTACTAAGGTTACCAATTACGACAATGATGCATGGGGAAGCAATTGACAGTTCGATATATGCACAAGGGCATGGTAACTAAGCCCGAAATCCCCTCAAGAAGGCCCACACATGGTTTTTTTCTCAATTGACCCCCAATAATATATGCATTCACTACACTAGGACCAACAAATCAGGGTTAGTAACTTTGTTGGCCTTAATGTGACCTCGTGATTGACCCTTGTGTTAGAAGGGCTTCCTAGGAAAAAATGTAGCAAGTGGATTTAACTCTCCCTAATCATAAGATGCTATTGTTTGTTTTGATTCTTTGGAGAGTATTTGTCATAACCTATTCCAAATATCTATGTCCTAGCTAATTTTGGTGTACAAGAGTTCTAGAAAATAAAATTTACTAGATAAATTTTAAAATTCCACTTCATTTTAATGGCTATTGTTTTACTCAAAAAGGAAAGCGGGGATGAAACTGATGAAGTGCTTGAACTAGACTCAAAAATATGTAAAGAGATATGAGATGCAACTCTTTTGTTCGATGAACTTTAATTACATAAGAGATAATGTTTTAATTTTACCAAAAAACAACAAGTTGCAAGATAACAATTCCTTTAAACTTTGAACAATATTAATATCAAACAATCAAAGAAATAAAATTTTCCAATTTCTCTTTAAACAAAAACTAGAATGCAAAAATGTTTCTTTGTAAACACTATGAAAGAAAGATAATTTTCAATCCTTTTTCTTTTTAATAAAAATCAGAGATCTGAACAAAGAAAAAGAAAAAGAAAAAGCTTTTAAAGAAAATGAATTCATTCACAATGCAATTCTCCAAACTTAATTCACAATACAACCAAAAGTGAAAAAGAAAGAAAACTTGTTTGTTTAATTAATGAAATCAAAGTTCATTTTCTAATAATAAAAAAAGAAAAAAATCAGAAAAGATCATTAATAACTTGACTGACAAGCACTCAAGGATGAAACCCAAATATTATACCCTTGTAGCAACAAGTGAAAGATAGATCTTGAAGCCTATGATAAATAATTTCAAAACTTGAAAAATTATCAAGATCAACTAAAGATTGCAAAACAGGCTGTGAACAATCATCCAACGGATCCAAAAAAATCACCCCAAGCAATGATAAAGAATCTAGGCAAAGAAAACGATTATCACTTAAACAATTCTCACAATCATCGTAGGTCACAGTGTGACACAGTGTGATGTTTAGGTATCATCGTAGGAGAAAGAAGGACACAGTGCGATGATGTCACACTCCTTCTCACAGTAGGGTGTGTTGAAGAATGAAAATTAGGAAAAAATAAAAATATGAAATGGTTTTTAAGTGAAATTCCAGGACCTGAGAGTCAACTTGGATCACCCACTGACTCAGAGAATTAAAAATCAACAAAAAACAGGTAAGCCAAAAGAAACAAAGAAGCAAAGACCAAAAGAGGATGTTCCCCATTGGAGTCACCAATTTTGTTACTAGACAAATTGGTAATTGTTGGCACAAACCAATCTCCCTAAATTCAACAAGAAATTAGAAAAAAACATGACAGAATACAAACTTTTCCTTAGATTTCCATTGTATTGTATACTAGCTTAATGAGGGATAAACGACATACCATTTAAACATTGTTTGATCCTTTCTATATTTTTTCTTGCTTGATCTCAATATTTTTGAGATGTTGAACCTATTGAGAAACACAAACCAACAAAGAGAGAGCAACGATATGTATATTCTAATGGAACCTATGCATAAGATCAAGGAGTTATGCAATAAAAATAGATACAATTTTATAGGAAAGAAATGCATTACTTTATTATATTGATGAAAGTGGAGAATACAACATGTTCCTTGATGTTTCAAGTTCCCTTCCGATGGCCCTTTTCCTCAACACACACACACTTCTTTCTCAAATTATATTGATGAATAATACACACAACCCGACTTCGAAAGCTAAAGCAAAGCTATCACAAGCACAATCTTCAGCAGAATTCTTCACACATAAGCCAACATAACTCTTCTCATGAGAAATACCTCCTTATATAGAGTAAAGGAGAAGGGATGAAGGGATTAGTATGACCCCACTAAATCACATAAGCAAGTGAGATCCAAACCGATCAGAGGCCACCCCATCCTCTCGAAGATTCTATTCTAGAACCTTCGAGAAATTTCTCTTTTTTCCTTTGTTTAAACATCGTCACACCCTTAACACTGAGAAATATTCGATGATGTCTCAATACACTATGGCGTAGCTTGTGTTGATTCTAAATTGTCACACCCTTAAGACTGAGCAAGGTGCGGCAATCCTTCTTTACAATATTTTTCAATAAGGAAAAGATAATTCCATCTCTGAGGGAAAGTTTTATTCTTTCAACATCCTTCAGGGAATAAGGAAAATGATATTTCTTCTAATAGGAAATACACATATTATTAGTGGTCACAAGGGTGAAAAACATAATGTGTAACACACCTAATTCTGTAGCATATCTAGGATTTTAGTATCTTTTCCTAAGCTTTCATGATATTTTCATTACCAACCCTATAGCTCTGCACTTCTCTTTCCATGTTTCTTATAGTTATAGGCTCTTGCCCATCTCTTCTTCCATTAATATCTATCTCAACATTTCCCATGCTAACATGTATAAATATAATATCTTATCCATGTATTGAATACCTTTGAGAATCCTCCATATCTCTATTTCGCATATAGAAACTAAAATATTGTTTCCTATACCTATAATTCTATAAGAATGTACATGCAATAAGTGTTGCTAGAATTAAGCATATTGAAAAATATTCATTAATTATATTATAGATTAATCTTCACATAAATTTATGAAGAAAAAAATGCACCAAGTACAAATCATACTCCTTAAACATATTCTTGTCCAAAATATCTCTCCAACGGTTGTACTCATGCCTCATTCTGAGTTCTGATCGGAAAGTTACAACATTCACATGTTGCAATTTCCACTTTCTTACTACTACAAAATTACTTTATTACTTTCTTTGAAACTTTTTCCAACCAATTCAAACTTATAGGTGGATATATTTATTCGCCTCCTCAATACCTTTATAGTGACTATTATTTTTCTCAAATATGAGATCTAAGATGAAAGTTATGGTCTGGATAATTTCAAACTGTTTTTCCCAATTTAGCCTTGTATGCTACAAAAGTATTCTTTTTCTTCCTACACATTTTTACATACCTAGATTCCAAATCTAGCTCCATGGTTGTCTTCTATGGTTCATAATATTTCCATAGACTATTCTTGTTCCTCAAACAATATTCTAAGAAAGGATTTATTCCCTCTTGAAGTAAATTGGTGCCAAAATTTTACCTTAATTGTTTCAGCTGTAACTTGCTCATACGAGCTTTGTTTTGTGCTCAGAGTAGCTGGTTGAATAAATCTCTCTGATTTATTTTATTTAGGTCACAGAAACATAATGTACTTTGGTACACTCTGTTTACATGGATTTTGATTGCCTAAAAACATCATTTAGGGCTTCAAAATCGCCCTGCAAGTTAATGACTTTCGAAAATCACAAATTTTCATATAAAAACTTATTTTTTTACTATTTTAATAGTCTTTTAATCTGATTCGTAGATCTCAAATTGTGTGAAATATGATTCATTGATTTTCTAATCCTTTTTAAACCCCGTGAATCAATTTCCATTGTCGATCGACAACTTCACACAATCTGGACCATTGATTCGAGCTCCATCGACAATCAACAATTAGTGTTTTCCTTTGGATGCACACAACAGTTTTCCAAAATTGTCAACTTGGTCATCATCCATTGGCCCTTTTCTTTGGAAACCAATCACAATACATCACCGATGCTACTTTTCCTCCATCTTCGACCTGCTACTTTTCCTTCATATATGGCGCGCGCTCCAAAACTATATTTTCTCCCAAAAATAGGCATGCGAAAAAAGGACCCCAACATTGACAGGTGGCTCATTTCGAGCCACTCAGGTTGTGTGCACACCCTGCACAACCCTCTCCAAATTGGGGAACTTTTTTTCCAGTTCCTCCCATTTTTCTTTTTCCTACGCAACTTTCTTTGTTAGTGCCTCTACCATCTAAGTTGTAATATGTTCATTCAATAACTATGCTCTCTTTGTATGAGCATGTTCCATCCTTGTATATTCTACTTGTAGTTCTACAATTATTTTCACTTCTTGCTCCTGGAGTGGCTCCAATTGATATTGCCTTGCCTATTTATCTCTCTGCACAGACTTTAGTTCCATCTACAAGTTCTTCATCTCCTGCATTCCTTTCAAACTTTTGGTGATGCTCATTACCTTCTGTCAGTTCTTCAAATCCTTCATTGCATCATAGACTTGTCCTTCTTGTTGATCCAACTGTTGGAACTTCTCATATTCCTCAAGATTAGTCCATGTTTGTACAATCATGTCAAATATTTATGTGACTTCCTTGGATTCCCTTGCCATAATGCTTGTCTGTAGTGTTGCCTTTTGTTTTCTCTCGATTGTGACTTCAGGAGGGGTTGTAGGTGTAAGTTTTTCCTTTAGTTCCTCTATCTCCTACCTGTACCCCTCGATTGTCTGCATGATCATATGTATCTATTCTTCAATTCTTATCTCTGCTTCTTGTGCACTATCCAAAATCATTTTCAAGACTTCCTATAGTTTAATTTCTATGTTATATGCGTTTTTCTTCTCTTCTCGCTTCTCCATATTCAATTTATCCATTGTCAGCTGCAGAAATTCCTTAACATCCTTGGTGAATTCCAGTTATGTCACATCATCCCTAGCCTGTGACTGTACCTCCTATGTGATGTTGACTTGCAATATGTACAGCGTTTTCATTGGTATTTGTTCTAAAACCAACTCCAATTTTTCAGAGTCTTTCAATGGATTCTATGTTATTTCCTCCTCTATCTGTATCAATTCCTTTGTAATATTGAAATTTAGACTTTTTTATGCTATGATTTGTATGGTTTCTTCATAACTATGTGTGTTTCTATCCTCTTCCTCTGTTAATCACTTCATTGGTCCCTTTCCTTTATCCTGTATCTATGTTTCTCATCATCATTCCAGGACCTGTCTAACCTCCATGAATTCCTTCATAATTATTTCCCTTTTTTTCTTGGCCTCCTCATATTCTTCAACCACATGGTCTTGAACTCTCTCTGCTACCAACTCAGTGTCATCCTTGGTAATTGTGTATTATGGGATGTCCTTAGGTGTCTTTACTTTCTTGTGTGACCCCCCTAATTTTATGATTGTCCTTTTGGGTGGCCCTACATCCATTGGGACAATTATTGTTGGATTTTTGTTTTCTTTCATGTCCCCCCCTTATTTTTCTTCCTGCACGGGGACATTGTCCGTCTTCCCTATCTTCCCATTCTTATTTAGTGCATTTTCCTTTTTCTGTGTCATTGGCTTAGGACCTGGCTTCTTCTTCAGAGGTAATTTCTTTATTGTTGCACTTTCTCCTATTGATTTAGTTCCTTGCGTCACCATTCTTATTTCTCCTAGAGATGTCTATGATGGGATGGCTTCAATTTCCTTTTCCTTGGATAGATCTTTTTTTATAACTGGGACTTTCCAATCATCCTCCCAGTCCTTAATGGACAAATCTACTTCTTCTTCTTTGACGCAGTATTGAAGTTGCAACCACTTTCCCTTTGGATCTCTACATGCTTGGATACATATATTATGTCTCATGGACTTGAAATTGGCTATCTTCTAGTACTGCATGACCACCTCTGGATTTATCCTCTAGCTACTAGATATCTTACCCCTCATTTCATCTAGGTAAATTGTGAAGGTGCTAGCATTCTCGCTTCTCCGTTTAGGGTCTAAAGTTCTCCCTAAGGACCTATACTACGCTACACAACATTTTCTCACACTATCACAGAAGTGAGAATAGGTAGGTTCCCCCATCCTATCAGCACTATCAACCATGAGTAGTGGTATTCAGTCCCTGAGTCCTGCGAAAATTTGTAGTCGTCTAGGAACATATTTATCAAGTAAGGAGCCCATCTTAACATGGTGCCTTTTGTGCACTGCGCTGTTAGTGCTACAACTCCTATGGGTACCTACTCCTTGCAACATTTCCAAAGGAGTTTACATGCCCTTGATTTTATTTCCATCATGGTGGCTAGTTCACTATTCCTCTTAATGATTATTCCTCATGACCCTCTTTCTATCATGTAGGTATTTTTCATTTCCTTCATGAGTTCCTTCTCCTTTGTTTTATTTTCCAGGTACTTTGTGGGATTCTCTCCATCTAATGGAATTCTTGTGATAAATGAAATTAGTTCCACATCGATGGACACTGGCCTATCCATCCAAAAAAAATTCCCATGGATGACTGCGAGTAACTTCTTGATGTAGTTGTTGACATATTACCCCCCATGGGGAATCTCAAGAAAATTCAATTTCCCTGTGTTGAACAACCCTGCTATACATTGATTTCATTACAACACCAGATCTTTTAGTGGCCCCATGCCTAGGATTTCCATGTAAACCTATTGCATGAATTCTTGGAATTTTCTAGTCTCAGACAAATCATGGTATGCATATCTCAGTTTTTCTATGCATCCCAACAATCCTGCAGTGGCCTGCACCCCCTCTAGAATGCATAGTAATACTATGGATACCTAGGCATTCTTGCACGAGAATCTCTGAATGGGTTGTTTCCCTTTCTATTTTGTTGGAGCACTGGATAGACCAACCTCTTTGTTGTGTATGTTTCATCACTTGGGTGAGAAAAACAAGGGCACTTGCATGCCTAGTTGGGCCTACTAGACAATACATAGGTTAGTGCATGAGTTAAACAAGACAAGAACATGAAATAAATAAGTAAACAAACTAAAAACAACTAAGCAAATAGAAATGGAATGCATAAGAAACTTTTAGAACCACAAACAATAAACCCATGACCAAGATTATGCCACCAATGGATAACTATATTAGTTGGAAATACACCATAGAGAAATGAGGACTTATGAATCCCCTCTTCCTCCTTGGGAGGGCTCTTGAGTTCCCTAATGGAGAGCTCTTCTTACAACAGTAGAAAATAAATCAAATAATGAAGAAATCAATGCCTATTCCCTCAAGAGGTGATTGGAATGACCTATTGGAATGTTGCTAGAATGCTCCAAGGAGAAAAGAGGATTCTCAAGGGAGGATTGAGGTAGCATAACAATACTATGAAAATTTTAATTTCTTAGTGCACCCATGGCCTCCATTTATATAATTTCTTCAAGGAAATATTCAACTGGTTCTTACTGTGAACAAGGGGCCCTTTAGGGCACCCTTTGGTCCTTGACCTATCCCCCATTCGGATTTAGCTCATATCTGAAGATCAAATCAAGTTGGGAGTTGGTCCATAAGTGGTTGAGGGGCCAACAAGAACCATAAATGCATTTTTCAAAAGAGTGTGCACCTTTTCTCATACATAGTCATGCATATGGCGCATTTTTCACTCTACAAGCTTCTTTGGCCTATGCACTGTCTGTGCGCTTCCTTTAGTGAGTTAGCGCATGTTAATTTTTTCCCAATTGTATAGTTTTTGCCTCTTAGAAATGCATTTTGGTGTTGCAAGTGGATTAATAGTTATTTGGCATTGTTGTATTTCTATAACCATTTGAATGCAATGTTGCAGATGAAATTTCAGTGAAAATAGATGTCCCCTGATGTGTGAGGTTAGGATCTTACATATAGCCGAAATACATCAATGTTTCTTCTACTGAGAGTGTCATTGTAATGAAGAGTGTTGATATGAACTGCAAGAGAAATTTGTTGGAGGGAGAGAGGAAACTATGGGACCCAAATCTTTCTCTAGGAAGAAAAATCAAAATATGTTTACAAATGAGGTGGGCATGCCCCATGCTCGTGTCATTTAAATCAAAATGTAAGACAATAAATGAAGTTGTATGTTGATGTAGATAACTACAACGCCCTCCAGGGTGGTTGGATAATGACAGATGACAATTGTGATGGTGAACATACTCTGAAAAGAGGAAAGGACACCTGTAATAAGTGTCGATGACTCATAGGCATTGATGGCCTAAAACATTTAGAGGTCTTTGGCTGGTATAAAACAACTACAATAGTTGCATAGTAAGACCCACCGTAACATGAGATTTTGCTAAAGTTGAATGTTATGGGGGTCAACGGAAGCAGAGAGCAATGATGGTTTTCTCTGTGCTATCCAAGACTCCTCATTGTAAAGGTAATAAGAGTCAAGGTATTGTCACCCTTTTGGAAATGGTGTTGATGTCGATAGAAAGGGAGACGTGATTCCAAGAAGCAAAGGGATTCATGAAATCCATGGTGATAAGATAGAGAACTCATAGGGAACATGAACGAAGTCAAGTCGCGGTGTGACTCAAGACTACCCTTGGTTGGGGGTATGGTTGAAGGATGATTGGAAGCAACTGTAAAACAATGTCTAGTGTCAAGGTGACGACTAGACATGGGGTTAAATTGTGCTAGAAGTGTGACAAATTGGAAAAAATCAGAGATCAGGGATACATGGACTATGGGATATTCGAGGTTTATGAACGATGTCATGATGAGTAAAGGAGAGTGGATGCCCCAACCAAGGGTGACATGGGTTGCATTGCCATAAAATAAGGTTGTCAAGGGTGATGAAAAAAAATAAGTAAATGTTGGAAACAAAGGATTTTTACAATTACCAAATAAATAAATAATAATTTGGGATGAGTGTACAGATACAGAAATAGGTGCCCGAGTGCGATATGGCTTGCCTATGAGGATGAAAGTTGCGTGGAGAACTAGTGGAGGGAGGGATCCCCATGGGTGGGTTTCTATATGAGGTAAATGAATGGAGGGAAATCTGCAGATGGGAAAATTGATTGTGGATGAAATGGAGGGCTAATGATACTGCGAAGGTGCAGTCAAATAGAATTGAGATGAGATAACCTGGGAGTCCATTGGGAAAGCTAGAGAAATGATGAGAAGGAGTATGTGGCTTATTCTCAGAAATGCGTAAGACTACTAGGACTCCCATCCCTAGGGGGTGAAAGAATCATGAGTGTCAAAGTACCAAGGAGAACTATGAATGGGACAACTCATGTGAGGGAAAGTGCGACCGGGTGATAGTACCAAAATGAAATAGAGGTGATGGTACTACAGATACGTATGTAGGGGCCCTAAAGGTGAATGCTGGAGGGTGTGATTGGGGGATGCAACTGATATTCAAAGGGAATGATCACATGTCAGTGGTGAACATATGCCTGAAGGGGTTGCAGTGGTTGTGATGACTAAGTACCTACACACATTAAAACTGAACACCCGACATGAACAATATATGATGATAAATAATATATAACAGTTATTTGATAATTTTGAACATGATCATGCATACCTAGACATGATGTGAGAAAAGTGCTCCCTGGGGGCCGAGTGCAGATGGTGACCCTGGGAATGTGACTCTGTAGATGGAGGGACCCTAATGTCATGGCTAAAGATGGATTGGGAAACAAAGACACCGGGTTCCTGTAACTGAGTGTGGAAGTTTGGCAAAAGGGACTATATATGGTTGTTGGGCCCACAATGCCTCCTCATTTGTACCCACTGTTATAATGAATTGATGCGAGTATTTGGAGGAATTTCGAAGATTATGGGAGCTCAAGCCGACCGATCCAGGAGTTGTGAGAGTTAGGTTAGTGGTCCCATCCTCTTACACAGTATATTTTTTCTAGTTTTTTGAGTAGGGGTCGTATGGATGGTCGTACTAGGGTAGGTTTAGGGGTGGGACCACTAATGCGTGGGAGAAGGAAGGATACCCGTGCTTAGATGCATGCATATAATTACATCTCCCATGCATAGGGGTGCGTGGGTGGGAAAAATAGGCATGCATGAGATGCATTCCTATTAGAAATACAGTTGCGCACTATGTGCAACTATTTCTCAGATGGTTGTGCATCCATGCCTTGCTGTGTAGAGAAAAGGTGTGCATGGGTGCACACTTATGGGCGTGATAGATGTGCATTTATGCACAACTGTTTATCCAATAGATGTGCATTAATGCATAGTTGTGTGAAGAACAAGCACACATATGTGTGTGCCTATGGGGGTGAAAGCCACGAACTGGAGGTGAAGATAAGGGATTTTGAAAGTTTGAATTTTTTGATATTTTTGATGAATGATGAGTGTTGATGAAGTGTTTATGTTTAAATGCAAGTGATCAGTTTATGAGAGTAGAGTCATCATGCTAGTCCACTGGAGGGAGAGAGACTAGGAATGCCTCCGAGAGGCGATGAGAGAGGATATTGGTGTTCAGAGACACTTGGTAGCATGTGGGATGTTGATCAAGTTCTTTGATTTCCCACTGATATGGTCACATGAGTACTTGCTTCAATATTTGATATATATGTGGAGAATTGATCTACAGTGCTTCATTGTGAGGGGACAACAACTGACACTCTTAGCTATTGAAGATGTTTATTTTCTAATGGGGCTCTCCTTTCGGGGAATGGCCCTGCCTGTTGATCCCTAGTTGTTGGGGGATGTGCGACTGATAGACTTGGCAGGACACTATTGATCAGGGATGAACCTGATGTCAGGTATGGTTATTTGTACTGAGGTGATGGATGATCTATTGCATCAGTTCATCATGTCCATGGTTATGCAGATCTATGGATCCTTGGATACTCAACGGATCACTACTGGTCAGATGAGGATTGTAGAGAGGGTCCTAGATGGGGACTTCTTTGCCTGGGGGTTGATGTTTCATGCCAGGATGATGGGGTAGATTCACCAGTGTTGGACCACTGACTTCGATGATTTTGTGTTTGGATCTATCCTAGTGGCATGGTTTCTATAGAGGGTACCCATGTTGTACCTGAGGATTTTGCTACCACCTGGAAGGCCGCAAGAGCCGTGATTGATGCGGTGGGATCAGATTTTGGCATGTTACAGAGGGGAAGATGGTGGCAACTACTTTATGTCCATGGTATCACATGTGTGGCATCACATGCCACCATTTATAATCTAGTACCCATATGATGGAATGGATTTCTGGCATGACCCAGACATGGAGCTGCCTCCTAGAGAGGTCTGGGACTAGAGAGGTATGTTTGTGCATTTATGTTTTGTGATTTTGATAGTGTAGAATATGTTTATATATATGGATGTTGACTCTATATTTGGTTTTTGTGTTTGCATATGTGGGGTCTCGAGTCCATGAGGAAAATATTGTTGGAGAGATGACTTGTTAGGGTCCATTGTGACCATCGTGGGTAGGAGAGAAGTGCCAGAGGGATGATGCTAGTGCGAGGCTAATAGATGAGTCGAGGGCAGGCCAGAGACATAGGTTCGATGATCTAGGTGCAGGGCTATCGCATGCACCGTGGGTAGAGGCCATTGGGGGGATGGAGGATCTTCATCACTAGTTTGAGGAGGTGCATTAGGGTGTGACGGAGGGCATGTGGTCCCACATTCAGGATGAGAGAGTCCTAGAGCAGTGTGTGGATGTTCTGGCAGAGTGTTTGACCTTGATCTGTCGAGAAACTATAGTAGGGGCAACAATGACTGGTTGACTACCCCCTAGACCTTGAGGACCCCTAGCTAGTGGGGCACCTCCTGCTGATAGAGGATCTAGTGGGGGAGCTCTAGGGGCACCATGAGTGTTGGTTTTGTTGTTTGTATTTATATAGGCTTGCGAGCCCATTTTGTACAGGGTAGTTTATACCCATTTTATATAGGGTAGGGGATACCCATTTTGTACCTCTAGGGGTGAGGGTACTCACTTGCCTATGGGTGATGTATATGTTGTACTTTTGTAAACATTTATGATACTTTGACTGAGATATATATATATATATGGATACACATATTTTGGATCTTTGTGATGTTTACATGTGTTTATATTTGTGATGGTTTATGATGTCTAATCTATATGTTTTGACCGATGTTTGATGATTTATGTATATGTAATGATGTCTTGATGTGATAAATGTCAATCTAGTACTAGGTTATCCATGTCATCTTCTATTTGATTAAATTGTCATCGAATATGTGTAAATTTATTTGAGTCAAAATTTTGAGATAAGAGTCTAACTTGCAGGTATTTGTGAAAGAGGAAAGCATCGTGCACATGATATACATTGTTGATCTATAGGACAACAAGTTGAGAATATAACAACAAGCTAAGGTGATGAACATGGTGGTGACTGGCCTCGGTAAGGAGACCAATGACGACTATGTATTTTTCTTGGTTTTTGGTGGCTGAGCCCAAACATATGTCGTTGGAGAGTAGTCCATGCGAGGGGGTATAGAGGGCCCAAGTGGCCGAAGTGAGATTATGTGTCCAACAGCTAGCATCGTCAGCATAACTGATGTGGTAGGTTGATGGAGGATGCATATTTCAATAACACATATGGTAGATCATACATGAGGCATGGAGGTGAAAAAAGAAGACTAAAAACTCTACAAATGTGTACAAAGAAAAATCCTAGTTTAGGATGACTATGCTCAGGCGTAAAAATTCTTTAAGTACAATCCATTGATAGGTTCTTTGAGAGGATAGCATTTTGGAGAGGCCAAGATGTATGTACCTTTAGTGAGGCAGTGTTGGACAATGTAGGGCCTATGCCATAATGACTCGAATTTCCCATGATCGAGAGTATTGTGAGTGATATTGTAGGCTAGAACGAGATATCCTTTGTTAAATGAGCGAAGGTTGATATGGAAGTCAAAGGTGGCTTTGGACCATTTTTTAGTTGCCTTGTTGTTCTATAATGAAGGCCGACAATCTTCATCTAGTGACTCTAAGGTCAACAAGTAATGCTCCATTAGAGTAGTGTCAGGTAATAGCTCGATGGCAGTGCACAATGTGGGAATTTCTCACTCGATGGGGAGGGTGGCTTCGATGCCATGGACAAGATGAAATGGTGTAAAATTGGTGGCAGTTTTGACTGTCGTGCGATAAGCCCATAATGTTGAAAACAACATATGATGCAAGTTGGTATTATGTTGGTTGACAATATGTTGTAGCATGGTTTTGAGAACTTTGTTGACAGCCTTGACCTGTCCGTTGGACTGAGGGTCGTATGGGGAGGAAAAATCATGGGAGAAGCCTAATTTTGATGATATTTCTGCAAATCTCTCATTCTCAAAGCGTTTACCATGATCAGATACTAACTGTAGTGGAACTCTGAAACTAGTAATGACGTGGTTGAAGAAAAAATGCGTTGTTGTGTCAGTGGTATTGTTGAAGGTAGGAATGGATTCGACCCATTTGGTGAAGTAATATACTACCATGATGATGTACTTGTGTCCATTTCTATATGGAGGATTGAAAGTCATGAAATCTATGCCCCATTTGCAGAAGGGGCCAACAATGATGAATGGGTGTAGAAGAGTGTGTGGTGTTCATTCTTTGTTTGCATAGAGTTTCCATTTGTCGCATTGCTTGACAGCGTAGATGAAGTCATAAAACAGTGTGAGCTAGAAGTATCTTTCTCAAATGAGTTTTTGGGTGGTGGACATACCTGAGAGGTGGCCGCTGCAGGCGTTGCTATGGCAATTGATTAAGACTTTCTCGAATTCATCGATAGTCAGACATCAGTGGAGTATGGTTTCGACCCCACGTCAGTACAAAGCATCACTGATGAGGAGGTACCAAGGGTCCTAATGGAAAATGCACCAATGATAATCTTGAGAGATATGAGACCCAAAATTTTTTGTTCAAAACTAGATGAGAAGGTCGTTGTATCAGGGGTCATCCAAGGGGATGAAGAAGAGGTGTTTTTCGGGAAAATCCGTATTGATGGGTGAAGCTTTAGCATCTGAGGTAAACATCGTAATGAGTTCGAAGAGAACAAGTGCTTTATTTCTTTTGGGAGTTGATAACTCTAGGTCATATTTCTGAAGAATGAAAATCCATCAAGAAAATTTTCCATTAATTTGTCGTCGACTAAGCAAGTACTGCATGGGGTTAGAATCTGCTATGACTTTAGTAGTGTGAAGTAGGATATAGTGATGCATTTTTTGAACTATGAGGAAAATTGCGAGGGATATTTTCTCATCATGATTGTAT
The DNA here is from genome assembly GCA_009831015.1 of Picea engelmannii. Lineage (NCBI taxonomy): Eukaryota > Viridiplantae > Streptophyta > Pinopsida > Pinales > Pinaceae > Picea > Picea engelmannii. The sequence continues at coordinate 26,191 of ML811910.1, read as the reverse complement.
TTCATAGGTGATCCTGAAAGGTTTTTACCGATGTAGTAAATGACATGTCCCTTCCCATTATTCCCTAGTTGAACAAGGAATCCTGCTACTGAGATGACTGAGGTAGATAAGTAGAGGATGTAGTCGCAATAATAGTCTAGAGGACTAATCAAAGGGGCATTGGATAGGGCCTCTTTTAAATCATCAAATGTAGTTTTATCATGCTAATCCCATTGAAATGGGATATCATGACTTAGTAGGTGGAGGAAACCATGCACACAAGTGGCATAATTTGGGACAAAGCATCATAAAAAGTTGGCTTTGCCTTGTAGGCTCTGCAGTTGGTGCAAATTCCTAAGTGGTGGAATTTCAATCATAGCTTGGACCTTGAGGGGGTCCACTATGATCCCATGTTTAGAGACAATGAACCCTAGAAGGCGTCCGATGGTGATGCTAAATACACACTTGAGGGGGTTCAAGCAGATATTGTATTGGTGACATTGTTGAAAGACAACTCATAAGTCATCTAAATGATGAGTTCATTTTTTGGATCGAGAAGTGAGGTCTTCCAAGTAAGCAAGGATGATGGGAGCAATATCATGGAAAGCATAATTCATGGCCTGTTAGAACGTAGCACCTACATTTTTTATCCCAAAAGGCATGACGGGATAAGAAATATTACCCCATGGGGTAGTAAAAGTGGTTTTATATTGATTTGCTAGATGGATTTGGATTTTATTTTAGCCGGAGAACCCATCCATGAAGGACAATGCCTCATGGCCAACATAGTCATCGATAACTTGGTTGATGAAATGGGTCATAAATTTATCTTTCTGACAAGCATGGTTGAGATCATGAAAGTTAGTGCAGACATGAATAGTTCCCTATTTTTTGTTAATGTGAACGAGGTTGGAAACCCATGAGGTATATGTAATGGGGTAAATGAACCCTACGACATGTAACTTGCCAATTTCATCTTTGATAGTCGCGGCTTTGGATGGGTGAAGTGGGAATTTCTTTTAACAGACTGGGATGACATCTAGCCATGTGTTGATATGATGTTCGACTATACAAGGATTAAGGTAGGGCATTTCCATATATGAACAGGAAAAAATATCTCAGTATTTATGAAAGAGAGATTTGTAAGCTGTGAGTTCCTCAGGGGATCATGCAACACTAATGGTGATTTTTTATATGATTCTTGGTTTGATGGAGATGTTGATTTTGACGGTGGCGGAGATATTGACCATGTTTCCCTTCCTCAAAAGTATCTGGGGCAGGGATAGGGTTGTTGAACCAGTCTATATGCCCTGACAAAATAAAATCCTTGGTTTTGAATGCACATATGGAGGCTTGTCTAGTAAGTTCAAAGGATTCCTGTGAAAAAAAAAGTGCTTGGTGATGGAGTGCATTCCATGGGAAATCAGGGGTAGTGAGTTCCTCTAGGATATCTTCATTGCAATGGAAAATGCAAGAATATAGGGGATCTAGGGAGGTGACATGGGTGACTCACACATTTTGATTTTCCTCAAGTGGTGAATATATAGAGGGGATATCGCAACCATGTTGCGACGGCTCAATTGACATAAACCAAATGTTCAGACACTGTGGGGGATAAAATGTGGGCAGATGACGCAAGCGTGCCCGCTAGGCACATCTACTCACAGGATATTTCTTCCTTCCTCAGCCTGAAGAACTGAAAGGTTCTCCTATTTCCCTATTGGGAAATTTTTCCCCACAACACTCTCTCACGGGATCTCCCCTTCTCCTATCAAGAAATCAATGTTGGCCTCTTACTCTGTTTTTGAGGTTCCTTCCCATTGGGTTTTTGTCACTTGAAATGTCCAAACAACTTGCTTTACCGATCCCCGATCCCCGATAAACTGCTTTGTTTCCTTAGCCCCACTTGGCTAAGCCTTTAGTCCACACGACCATTTTTCTATAAGACCGCAGCCTTATATGCCTTCTTATCAGGGTTTCTGCCTTCAAAATCCCGATGCGCTCAATTCCCATTATCCCTCCAGGCTAAGCTCCTGGTCCACATGACCATTTCTATATGACCGCAGTCATAACTCCCATCAAGGTTTTGGGATTTCTAATGCCAAATTGCACTCACCCTCAGGATTCGTGATCCCTCAAATGCTGACGCGTCCTTTACGCGTTATCTCTCCTGCTAGGCTCCTGGCCCATATGACCATTGCCCTGTGACCATAGTCTTACCCCTCGTCGGGGCTATGGGGTTTCAAATGCTACAAAACACTTGCCCACAGGATTCTCGATTCCTCGAATCCCAACTCGCCGCTATACTGACAGCTAACTACCTCAATGGCGCTTCCCTCCTTTTTGACATGCTGATAGCTGGCTGCACGGTGACACCTTCCTCCTCGTCGGGGTTTCACAGTTCACGATTTCAAAAGGCATAAACACTTTGTCACCAAGATGCCCGATATCCCGATGAACCAAACACCGATGGACTTCCTCCTTGTCGGGACTTTCCCCGATGGCGTCAATTTCTTCCACGCGTCCCCTCTGATGGACGGTCCTGATTTCTCCGGGATTTCTAGACTTGTGATGTCCAAACTTTCTTGTCCTCAGGAACTCCAATTTCCCGATGCTGAATATCCTGACTCTCTTTGGATTCCTGACACCTGTCTCCTCGAACGGACGACTCAGATTATGCCTGGGTTTTCACTATGGACTTCCCCAATATCCTATCCACGGGACTTCTAATTTCCCAAACTCCTGACGCCTCGATCTCTGCCATGTGTCCAACTGACGGATGACCCAGATATTCTCGGGACTTTGGGGTTTCAAATGTCGAAAAACATTCGACCATGGGACTACTAATCCTTTGAATCCCGATGGTAACCCTCGTGCAGCTCCTATCAAATCTGACGACTGACAAGTAACTGACCAACGATCCCACGATTCACGACTCCTAGAGATTGAATTCCTAATGCGGTCGTAACCTCCTTGCTTTTTTGGCAGATCCAACAGTTGACGAGATTTTACAAATCCTCTCCACAAGATCCTGACCATCGATTTCCTCCCTTTGGCGATTCTTCTTGAGAATGACCAAGTATTCCTCCACAGAATTTGTCTTCTTGTGGTGCAACTATGCAACACCTGTTTTAAACACTCCACAGCACGAATCTTCTAGTGATTATCTTCGACAAGCTTGAAATCCTTATCCCTCCTGAGCTTCTACACAATTTCAACTTCAAAGAGGGTCCTTTCACGTACTTCTTGCGGCAATCTTCAGATATTTCAAAATATCTAAGAACTCTTTGACTCTGTGCACACCTGCAGTAGCAGTCCTTCAATACTTCACTCAATTTCATGAATGAGACTCTCCTTAGCCTGTGCACTCCTTGCATGGCTCCTATAACCCAAATTCACTTCTAGATGAATGAGAACAAGAGTTAAACTATCTGATCCTTCTGTCAACGCACTCCTTGCGGATGACTTCAACTGCACTCCTTGCAGGAATCCTTGCTCAGATAGAGAAACAATTGAAACTCATTTATTCTACTTCCTTTCAGACTTCAATCTCAACACATGAAATCATATACACAACATAACAGCAAATGCATAATAGGAAGTAAATACTCATGATCATATCAATTAACACACATACACAGAGAACAAACACAACGCCATGAACTTGAATCAATTTCTTCTATTAATCCAAATAACTATACATGGGTGTTTCCACATAGCTCTCTTCTTTTCTTCTCGAATGCTCAGAATTCTTCTAACTGTTCCTGAATAATGTTACAATTCACAATGAGGCTGTCTATATTTGTTTTCCCTCTTTTCTTCTAAAACTGTCTAATCTAGAATTAAAATCCTATCTTCCTACATTAACTAATATAAATTCCTCCATCTACTTCAGACGAGAGTGGGGAACTCAAGGTATGATTACATTATACCAAGGCACCTTCATTAAATGATCTCATTTATATTTGGTGCATCAACATCAAGGGAAATTTCAAAAATTTGTGTTAGACACCTTCCAGCTGTCTTTTGTCTTCTGCGCTAGCTCGCTTGATGTGAGGGATGCTCCTGCATCATACTCCCTCACTTGAAAACTTGCATGGGCTCCTATCCATGAGGTCCTGCATGGCCTTTCCATGCTTCAAAATCTCTGCTTCAGTCTCCTAGATGGCATATTCAACTGGGTGGCCTTTCCGCTTGACCAAATATTCAAAGTATTCTTTCCTTCTGGTCTTCTTACCCACTCATTTTTCTAGTATCTACTCCATTTGTGGCTTCTCTACCATTGGCATCTGCTTTTTCCACTAAACCTCTGGCTGTTGACCTTCTATTCTTTCTTCCTCAGCTTTGTATGGGTATAAATCTGAGACATTGAATATCGAAGAAATTCTGATTCCATCGGGTAATTCAATCTCATAAGCATTCTCTCCAATTTTGTTCAAGACCTTGCATGGTCCGATTTTATTCATCTTCAATTTATTGTATGTTCCCCTTGGGAACCTTTCTCTTCTCAAGTGTGCTAGAATCAAGTCACCAACCTCAAATTGAAGTTGTCTTCGATGTTGATCTGCTCTCCGCTTATACTCCTGACTTGAATTCTGCAGTTTCTTCTTCACCCGGCTATGAATTTATTCCATCGCCTCCACGAATTCTTCTGCACTAGCGCTCCTAGTAGCAATCTGTTCTGAACCTCTCAATTCAAAAAATCCTCTCGGCTGCATGCCATATACAATCTGGAATGGACTCTGGCCTGTGCTCCAATTCACTGAGTCATTATAAGCAAACTCTACCTGCGGCAATACATTATCCCAACTGTTGTGGTGCTCCACCACCAGGATCCTCAGCAAGTCTCCCAGACTTTTGTTTACCACTTCTGTCTGTCCATCCATCTGAGGATGATAAGATGAACTAAACAAAAAGTTAGTCCCAGCTTCTTCCATAATGTCCTCCAAAAGTTCCCTAAGAATTTTGTATCTCTATCCAAAACAATACTACTTGGTAAGCCGTGAAGTCGAACAACTTTGAAAAACAGATTTGCGATGTGAGTCGCATCACTAGTTTTCTGACATGGGATAAAATGTGCCATCTTGGAAAATCTATCCACTACCACAAATATTGAATCAAATCCTCTTTGCATCCTTGGCAATCCCAATATGAAATCCATACTAATTTCATCCCACGGCTTCTCAAGTATGGGCAATGGTTGATAAAAACCCGCATTCTGCTTCCTTCCCTTTGAATGCTGGCAAATTCTGCATCGGTCTACAAATATCTTGACCTCTACTCACATCCTTGGCCAAAAGTATGACTTGCTCAACTTTGCGAATGTCTTATCATGACCAAAGTGTCCGGCCAATCCTCCACCGTGTTTTTCCTTTAACAGATTCTCCCTCATGGAGCAATTTGGAATACACAATTGATTTCCCTTGAACAAAAATCCTTCCTAGATCACGTACTCTATCCACTGGCTTCTGTCTCTGATAACTGGGTTCTCAGCTGCTCCGTACGCTTCTTTAAAATCCTGATCATCTGCATACATGTCCCTGAGATCATCAAAACCTAATGTCTTGACTTTGAACTCCTGCAACAACAAATACTTCCTGCTCAAAGCATCAACAACTTTGTTAGCAATACCAAAAATATGTTTTATCACAAAAGTGAAATTCTGCATGTATTCAACCCATTTAACATGCCTCTGATTCAACTTTTCCTGTTGAGTCACAAACTACAATGCATGGTTATCACTATATAAAACAAATTCCTTCAGGATCAAATAGTGCCTCCATTTCTTCAATGCCTGGATGATGGCATAAAATTCCTTGTCATATGTGGAATACTTCACCTTCGCTTCATTTAGTTTCTCATTGAAATATGCAATTGGTTTGTCATCTTGACTTAAGACTAATCCTATTACAAACCCGCTTACATTACATTTTACCTGAAATGTCTTTTGAAAATACGGTAACACCAGAATTGGTTGTTCCGTAATCTTCTGTTTCAACAAATTGAAACTCTTCTCAGCCTCTTCAGTCCAGTGAAAAGATTTATGTCTTTTCTTCACTGTATCCATCATTGTTGCTCTAATTCCACTGAAATTCCTAATCAATTTTCGGTAGAAACTAGCCAATCCGTGAAAGTTTCTCACCTCAAATATGTTCCTCAGTGATGGCCAATTCTTAATCACTTCCACCTTATCTGGATCCATCTTCAACTCATTTGGCCAAATAAAAAATCCCAAATAAATGAGTTCTGTCTTCATGAATGAGGACTTCTTCATGTTTATCAGCAGCTTCTCTTGCTGTAATCTCCTCATAACAATGGCTAAATGTTTCATATGTTTAGCTTCCGTTTTACTGAAAATCAGTATATCATCCAGATATACGATAACAAATTTTTCGATGAAATCCTTCAGGACTTCATTCATCAACCTCATAAAGGTACTTGGTGCATTTGTTAAGCCAAACGACATAAAAATCCATTCATACAAGCCTTCATTTGTCTTGAATGTTTTTTTCCATTCATCACCTTCTCTCATGCAGATCTGGTGATATCCACTCTTCAAATCAATCTTTGAAAAAAAAATTGCCCCACTTAAGCAATCCATCAGATCATCCATTCTTGGCAATGGGAATCTATACCTGATAGTTATCTTGTTAATCTCTCTTGAATCAGTGCACATCCTCAAGCCTTCGTCTTTCTTCGGACTGAGTACTGTCAAAACAACACATGGACTCAAGCTTTCCCTGACCAAACCTTTGTCCAACAACTCCTGGACTTGTCTTTTGACTTCTTCATTCTCCTGCGGCGCCAATCTATACACTGCTTTGTTTGGAAAACTGGCTCCTAGTATGAGGTCTATATGATGACTCACACTCCTCATCGGTGGCAATGAACGAGGTAATTCATCTACCACGATGTCAGCGAACTCTTCCAGTAGTTCTTGAATTTCTTCTTGCAAATCATCCACTCTTGTGCTAGTCAGAACAATTCTCAATTTTCTGACCACAAAGAATTGTGGATCCTCCTTCTTCTTAAACTCGGTAAGAAGTTCCTTCCCAATCATGAGAAGTATTTTGTTACTTACTTCTAGTTTCACCTCTCTATCCTCAATTGGATGCAACATATGAGTTCTCCCATTCTTCTCTAGGGTGTATGTCTTCATCCTCCCATCATGAATCACATTTATATCATATTGCCATGGTCTACCCAGCAATAAATGATAGACATCCATAGGAATAACATCACATAAAATCTTATCATTATATCTCCCTATCTTAAATTCAACTAAACACTGTTTGGTGACATTTACCTAATGTCCCTTCTGTAGCCATGAAACTTTATATGGACTTGGATGATTAGTCGTCTCTAGCTCCAGCCTTTCTACCATATCGGTTGAAATGAGATTATCAGTGCTACCGCTGTCCACAATGACCTTGCATGCCCAACCCTTGGTCTTGCAAGATGTTCTGAAAAGTTTGGTCCTTTGGAATGAACTTTCCACTTCTTTCTCTGGTGTGAAAAGGAATTTTCGCATCACCAGCAATATTCCGCCTTCAGCGTATTCTGCCTCAACATCTCGCCTTTGTGCCTCGGAAATGTGAGTCTCTCCTCCATCTTTCTTTTTCTCTGAACACTCAAATGACTTGTGCACAATTTTTCCACATGTGAAGCATGTGATTACTCCACCTCTTCCTCTTCCTCTACCTCTGGTATGAGGAAACCTATTATTATCAGCATATCCTCCTCTCTGGTCAGTATGTTGTTCTCTTTGCTCGGCATATCGCCCTCGTTGTGAAATTCCACCTCTCTCAGTATGAATATGAGGTTTCTTCCAGTCGTCCCTGGGCCTCTGGGTTCTTTCCTGGGCAACTGTTTTGCCTCTGGGATGACTTCTGCCTTGGCCTCTTTGACTCTTCTTTCGACCCAACTTCTCTTCCACTTTCAAAGCCATTTGATAAGCATCCTCTACCATTCGGATGGTTTCCATACTCATTTCATCCTGAATCTCATATCTCAGGCCATTCATATACTTTGCCACTTTCTCATCATTGCTTTCACGATGACCTGCCCTGATATTCAACCTGGAAAATTCCTTAGTATATTCCTTCACTGTCATCAACTTCTGTCTCAGGTTCTGCATCCTCCTGAATAGAGAAATTTGATAGTCCCTGGGAATGAATTTTTCCTTCATCTTTGCAATCATCCTGTCCCAGCTCTTAATTTTCTGCTTGCCTTGGCAACGCCTGTCAGCTTGTATTTCATCCCACCACAAGGCTGCATGTCCTTTTAATATCGTGACGGCATGCCTGACTTTCTTGTCCTCTTCGACATCTTCATAATCGAAGTAAGTGTCTAGAGATCTAATCCAGTCTAGAAGCTCTTCTACATCCATATTTCCCTCATAAACTGGAATGTCCATTTTTACCTTTGTACTCATTCTTGCAACAGTTTTAAGTAAGCGTTCAATTGCTGCATCTTCTGCTGGGATTTCTTCTTCTCCATGTCCACCATCATCTTCATTTTTGGACTCACTGATATCTCCTTCATCAGATTTTCACCTTTGTGATGTCTCCATTTCCTCCATTCTGGCATGAAGATTACGCACTTCTCTCTCCATGTCTGGATTCTGCACTTGCCTACCCCTACCTTTGGGCATTTCCCTTTCCTCCCCTGAATCGGGTGATTTCCTATCCCTTCTCCTCGACAGCATGGTCAAATTCTCCTTCCCTTCTCTACTATAGAAAGCAAAGACTCCTTCTTGTGCTCTGATACCACTTGACGCAGGTGCGCCCACTAGGAACATCTGCTCACATGATCTTTCTTCCTTCCTCGGCCTGAAGAACTGAAAGGTTCTCCTATTTCCCTATTGGGAAATTTTTCCCCACAACATTCTCTCATGGGATCTCCCCTTCTCCTATCGAGAAATCAACGTTGACCTTTTACTCTATTTTTGGGGTTCCTTCCCATAGGGTTTTTGGCACTTGAAATGTCTAAACAACTTTCTTTACCGATCCTCGATCCCCGATGCACTCCTTTGTTGCCTTAGCCCCACCTAGCTAAGCCTTTAGTCCACACGACCATTTTTCTATAAGACCGCAGCCTTATATTCCTTCTTATCAGGGTTTCTGCCTTCAAAATCCCGATGCGCTCAATTCCCATTAGCCCTCCAGGCTAAGCTCTTGGTCCATGTGATTGTTTCTATATGACCACAGTCATAACTCCCGTCGGGGTTTTGGGATTTCTAATGCCAAATTGCACTCACCCTCAGGATTCGCGATCCCTCGAATCCCGATGCGCCCTTTACGTGTTAGCTCTCCTGCTAGGCTCTTGGCCCATATAACCATTGCCCCATGACCATAGTCTTACCCCTCATTAGATATACGGGGTTTCAAATGCTGCAAAACATTTTCCCACAGGATTCCCGATTCCTCGAATCCCGACTCTCCGCTATACTGACAGCTGACTACCTCAATGGCGCTTCCCTCCTTTCCGACGTGCTGATAGCTAGCCACACGGTGGAACCTTTCTCCTCGTCGGGGTTTCATGGTTCACGATTTCAAAATGCGTAAACACTTTTTCACCAGGATCCCCGATATCTCTATGAACCAAACACCGATGGACGTCCTCCTTGTTAGGACCTTCCCCGATGGCGCCAATTTCTTCCACGCGTCCCCTCTGATGGACGGTCCTGATTTCTTCGATCTTTCAAGACTTGTGATGTCCCAACTTTCTTGTCCTCAGGAACTCTGATTTCCTGATGCTGAATATCCCAACTCTCTTCAGATTCCTGACACCTATCTCCCCAAACGGATGGCTCAAATTATGCCTAGGTGTTCACTATGGACTTCCCCAATCTCCTATCCATGGGACTTCTAATTTCCCGAAATCTTGATGCCTCGATCTCCACAACGTGTCCAACTGACGAATGGCCTAGATATTCCTGGAACTTCGGGGATTCAAATGTCAAAACAAATTTGACCACGGGAATACTGATCCTTCAAATCTCGATGGTAACCCTCGAGCAGCTCCTGTCAGATCCGACGGCTGACAGGTAACTGACCAACAATCCCACGATTCATGACTCCTGGAGCTTGAAATCCAAACATGGCCATAACCTCCTTGCTTCTTTGGCAAATCCAATGGTTGACGGGATTTTATAAATCCTCTCCACAAGATCCTGACGATTGATTTCCTCCCTTTGGTGATTCTTCTTGAGAATGACCAAGTATTCCTCCATGGAATTTTTCTTCCTGTGGTGCAACTATGCAACGCCTGTTAAACACTCCACAGCATGAATCTTCCAGTGCTTCTCTTCGACAAGATTGAAATCCTTATCCCTCCTGAGCTTCTACACAATTTCAAATTCAAAGAGGGTCCTTGCACATGCTTCTTGCGGCAATCTTCAGATATTTCAAAATATCTGAGAACTCTTCGACTCTGTGCACACCTGCAGTAGCAGTCCTTCAATACTTTGCTCAGTTTCATGACTGAGACTCTCCTTAGCCTACGCACTCCTTGCATGGCTCTTATAACCCAAATTCACTTCTGGGTGAATGAGAACAAGAGTTAAACTATCTGAGCCTTCTGACAATGCACTCCTTACGAACGACTTCAACTGCACTCCTTGCAGGAATCCTTGCTTAGATAGAGAAACAATTGAAACTCATTTCTTCTACTTCCTTTCAAAATTCAATCTCAACACATGAAATCATATACACAACATAACAGCAAATGCATAACAGGAAGTAAATACTCATGAGCATATCAATTAACACACATACACAGAGAACAAACACAACACCATGAACTTGAATCAATTTCTTCTATTAATCCAAATAACTATACATGGGTGTTTCCAAACAGCTCTCTTCTTTTCTTCTCGAATGCTCATAATTCTTCTAACTATTCCTGAATAATGTTACAATGCACAATGAGGGTGTCTATATCCATTTTCCCTCTTTTCTTCTAAAACTGTCTAATCTAGAATTAAAATCCTATCTTCCTGCATTAACTACTATAAATTCCTCCATCTACTTCAGACGAGAGCGGGGTGCTCAAGGTCTGATTACATTATACCAAGGCACCTTCATTAAATGATCTCATTTATATTTGGTGCATCAAATTCCAGGGAAATTTCAAAAATATGTGTTGGATGCCTTCTAGTTGTCTTTTGTCTTCCGCACCATCTCGCTTGACGTGAGGGATGCTTCTGCATCAGCAGAGGTAATATTTCATGTGGGAAATGAAACAAAGAATTGGGATGATTTGGGGGAATATCCTCAGATAGTCTATCCATGAACCATGGAGGGGTGGGAAGTGACATAGGTTCAGGGGAGGTGATGTTGACCGTATCGGGAGAAAGTATATGGGAAGTAACTTGTATCACATGAGGTGAGGTGGTCGAATGATTGTGAATAAGGGTTAATTGATGACGTTGGTATTCAATAATCAAAGGACATTGGTATGTGAAATGAGCAAGTGAGTGAAAAAGAGAGCAAGGGCATCTCATCCATTCAGGGACTGAGGTAGAGACATATTGAATATCATTGACGTGGGTACTTGAAATTAATGGTAGGGGGGGATCTTGCTAAAACATTTGGTGTACTGATGTTAATGTCTAGAAAAACTGAGGTAGAGATGGGAAATGATGACTTTAGTGGCCATAATCTGGATAGATGGTGCAAGAAAATTTGGTTCACAACCCTTTACTTCCCATAGTGGGGGGCACTATGGTAGTACTATATGCGCTTGGTGAAGCACTGAGCGATGTAGTTACTTGAGGGAGTTGAATCAAATTGCGTAATTCAGGAAGAGAAAGAATTTTATTAGTGGAGTGTCCCTCTCTTTCGTAGAGTACACAAGGAGGTTGAACTCGGGGGAGGAAGTGGAGCGATGGGATCTTTCTTCTTCTATCTACCCCTTGTTAGCAATCTATAATTTTCCCAAGGCTGTGGAGGCAGTCACAGAGGCAACATCAAAACCACTTAGATTCTTGGATCTAGCCCTCCAAGACTCAGAGAGGGATATCTCTGTCTGATATAACTTTGTTTGAAGAGAATATTAGGCTATCTATGCAAAACATGGGTTTTTTATGGATTTTGATTTGGTTTGGTTAAGGCATAAAGGACCATTGGGCGACATGCAGTCAATGATAAAGACGATAGATAAATGATTAACTAAAACAAGATATAACCAGGCAAGATAATCATGCAAGTGGATTCTTTGAGCTTATAGAATGGGAAAGGAAGAAAAGATTGGAATTCATTTCAAATGTAGAGTAGAGTACAACTGAATTCTACACTTCAAACTTGGACGAAAACATAAATATCGTTTAGAGCCAGCACAGTGTGTTAAGAACATATCATGCACATTATCTTCTCATAGAAAATACAGAAAGAAAGTATGTGAAATAGGAAAATAATGAGTTACATAAGGGAAAACTTCACCACTTAAATACAACACAGGAATCTGGAAAAAGTGCCTTTGTATTCATTCATAAAGTCATGTATAGGCTGCTAATCATCTTGACAAAATATAGAATCATGTTTCTATATTATCTTCCCCTCTGGTACCTCTAGGTCCAACCCCTTTACATTAAAATACTCTGAATAAATAGGGTATATCCCCCAACAAGTTGGGTGATTTGGATTTAACCACCTCGGCCAAAAATAGCAAGAAATCCCCAAAAATCTGGAACTGTCAACCATGAAAGACGGGCCTAATTTCTGCAAAAAAGGGGTCCGAAAAGACATCTGTTTCTCTTCAAAACTAACACCTGGGAAAAAAATGAAGGAATTTATTGTATATGGGCATGTTTTGGACAAAAACCTCCATCGATTTCACAAAATTCACCTCCATATGGCTGTAACAGCTCCCACAAAATTAGGGCTGTAACGAAAAAATGAAAATCTGGAAAAAAGGGCCTCGAAGATGGATTCGAGTATCCCTTCTCGTGGAACCTGTGAAAAAATTGAGAGAGGGTTTTTTTATTCATATATTTTCAAAGAAAAACCTCTCTTGGTTTTTAAAAATTCAATTTATTCTACCCGGAATTCATTTTTAAAGAAGACATACTGAACAGGGAATTCATTTTTAAAGAAGACATACTGAACAGGCAAAATGGCGATTTTTTAAAAAAATGGAAAAAGTCGTTTGTTTTTTTTTCTTTTTTTCGGGAGGGCGGTATTCCAGACCCCCCGTGAGGTGGTAAGCGGTTTTGGAGGGGTGTTGGGGGGGGTTTTTGATGGCATTTGAAGGTGAAACCTATCCGGGGGGTGGTAATGGAAAACAACCATTCTGAACCCCACCCTCTCGTTAAACATCAGATGGTGAGGGGGGCTCCGGAAAGTTTAACAACCATTTGATTAATATGATTTGGGAATGAGAGTGTACGAGGGGTAGACTTAGGGTAGTACGTTTTTTTTTATTATTATTATTATTATTTTTTAATTTTTGTTTTATGTTTTGTTTTGTTTTTTATGTTTTTATTTTAATATTTGTTTTATTATGTTTTTTATTATGTTTTTTTATTATATTTTAATTGTTTTATTACTTTTTTTGTTATATATTTTATTTTGTTTTATTTAATGTTTAATATATTTATTTTTATGTTGTTTTTTAATTTGTTTTTAATCAATTTAAATTAATCAAACTCTAACCTAATTACTAACTTAGATAATTAACTTAATTATTAATTAATTAATTATTAATTAATTATTAACTAGTTAGTTATCAACTAGTTTAACCAATTCTAACTATACTAACATTATTATTTAATCTGATTAACTTATTGTTCTTTGTGTTTATCCTAAGTTTGATTATTCATGGATGGGTGATGGGTGAGAGGTGGTCAATGGGGAAAAAGGACAAAGGAGTGAGGGCGCAGCGTGGATGAAGGATGCAGCAAGGTGATGGGGGATCGAGAAAAATGAATGGAGGGGAGAAACAGGATCAACCGAGCCAGACTTTGTCATCACGAGAGAAACAACAAATCAATAGTCAAAGAACCGAGTTACCTATGATTATAGGTCCCCAACATAGGTGTTGCGCCTCTTTCGTCACTTTAGTGAGAAAAATAAAGGTGCTTGCAAGATTAGTTGGGTTTGCTAAGCAGGACAGCTGAAAGGAAAAGGATTAGAGAAAGAAACATAAAACAATAACTAAGAATTAAACTAAGAAATAAAACAACAACTAAATTAATGAACATAGGGACATAAGGACAAATAAAACAATGAGACCCATGTCACCAATGATAAGGCTGATATTAGTGAAATAAAACACCGAGAAACAAGAGGACTATGAGTCCCTTCTTACTCCAAGGGAGGGCTCTTGGACCCCCACAAATAAGCTCTTCTTTCAACTCTTGAAAATGAAAATGAAAATGGTGAAAGAATTCATTGCTAATCGACTCAAGGGGTGAGATGGATTGCCCAATGCAATGATGCAAGTATACTCTTGGCAAGGATAGAAGATTCCTCAAGAGAATAACGGCAGGATAACTTTGCTATGAATTCCTTGAAAAATGAAGTGTATCCATGGCCTTTTTATAACATTCCTTTGAGTTATTGTCCAACTAGTTTGTAGTGTGTAAAGAGGCTAATTAGGGCATTTCTAGGTCTTTGACCAGCCACCCAGTTGAATCCAGTCCATATTTGAGTGTCAAATCAACTTGGAAGTTAAACCAAAAGTGGGTGGGAGGCTGACCACTCTCATAAATGCACCATTTCTTAGGTGCACAGATTTTTGCAAAAACAGTCGCGCATCGTGCGCATGTGCACGATTTTTGCGTTTTTGTTTTGTGCATGTGTGCGCGCGCCCAGTGTCTTCATAGCGCCCTTTAACTTTTGCACTAGTTGTATAGTTTTGACCCTTTGTGAATGCTTTTGTGTTAATTAAGGTCCATGGATGACCTCATAACTTTTTTGATGATGATGAAATCTTGTAACCATTTGCGGACGAAATTTTAGTGATAACAGATGCCCCCTGATGGATGAGGTTAGGAGCATACATATAGACAAAATCCATCAATGTTTCTTCTACTGAGAGTGTTCTTGTAAGAGACAACAATAGTGGGATTTTCCAAAGAGATCTGTTGGAGGGAAAAAGGAACCTGTAGAACTCAACCTTCCATAAGGTGTGTAAAAATAAACTATGTACAAACGAGGCAGGCATGCCGTGTGCTCATGTCATGTAACTCAAAAAGAGGAATGAAGTGTTGATGTAGACAACTGCAACACCCTCAGGGGAGGTCATGATAAAGGTAGAAGACAATTCTATGAATGAACATACTCTGAATAGTAGGCAGTGACATCTGTAAGAAGTATCACAGATTCGGTAGGCATTGATAGCCCATCCAAGTTCAGATGTCTTTGGAAAGTATAAGAACTAACAACAATAGTCGCAAAGTAAGACCCACCATAACATGAGAAAGTGTTGACGTCGAATGTTATGGGGTTCAATGACAGCAGGGAAAAATTGTGGTTCTCCCTATGTCGTTCGAGATCTCTCATTGGATAGGTAATGAGAATCAAGATACTATTGCCCTTCTAGAAAACTGTGCCGATGTCGACAAAAAGGGGGATGCGACTCCCAGAAGAAAATGGCTTCGTGAAATCCACTAGATGAGTTTAGGAATTTGGAAGAGGTACATGGTCGAAGTCAAGATGTATGGAGACCCAAGACTACCCTTGGTTGGGGATATATCTGAAGTATAAGTGGCCACAACCATTCAATTAAGTCGAGTGTCAAGGGGACAACAAGACGTGGGTGAAGGTGTGCCAGTGGCGGGACAAAGTGAATAAAATTAGAGGGCAGAGGTAAGTGGCCTGTGGGATACTCAGAGGATATGGACGATGTCAATAAGGGTAGATGATGAAGAGTGCCCCAACCAAGGGTGACATGGGTTGCGTTTTCCAAAAAGGGAAGAAGGTCGCCAAAGGTGATGACAAAAAGGTAATGTAACTGTTGGAAACAAAGGCGTTTGTACAATAAATAAAAAATAATTTGGGATGAGTGTACAAATACAGAAATAGGTGCCCCAATGTGATATGGTTGGCCTGGGTAGGGCACAATTTTTTCTTGGAGAATTGGTGGAGGGTGGGTGTCCCATGGGTGGGTTTCTGTATGAGGTAGGTGAAATGAAGGGAAATTTGCAGATGGACAAACTGATTGTGGATGAAATGGAGGGTTCATGATACTGCAGAGGTGCAATCAAAAAATAGAACCGTGAAGAGATAATCTAGGAGTCTGTTGGGAAAGCTAGCAAAAATGAGGAGAAGGAGTATGTGGTTGATTCGCGACATGATGCAAGACTATCAGGACTCCCATCCTTAAATGGTTTGAAAAACAACATGAGTGTCAAAGGCGTAAAAGGGTGCTATGAATGGGACAATTCATGTGGGTAAGACTACTAATGAGTGACAATACCGAAGATGAAAATGGAGGTGTTGGTACTGTAGAGTCAGAAATGGGGATCCTGGAGGAAAATGTCAGAGGGTTTGACTGGAGATGCAAGTGAGATTCAGAGGGAATGACTACATGCCAGTACTGAGTATATACCTGAAGGGGTTGCATTGAAGTATGATGATCATGTACTTGCACACATGAAAACCAAATACCTGACATAAAAAATATCTGAAGAGAATCAAACATATGAGCATTTATGTGATAATTTTGAATATGCGCATGCATACCTGGTTAGGGTACGAAAAAATGGCATCCCAGGGGCTCATGATGGAAAGAGGCCCAGGGATTGTCGTGATGTAGATGATAGGATGCTAATCCCTTGGCTGAAGATAGATCGAGAAATGGACACTCGGAGCTCCAGGAATGGTGAGTGGAAGTTTGGTGAAAAGGACTATATATAGCTGTAGGGCCCACATTGCTACCTCATTTGTACTTGCTACTATAGTGACTAGACGAGAAGTATTTAGAGGAGATTTGGAGATTCTGGGAGGACGAGGCATCCAATCGAGGACCAGTGAGCTTTAGGTTAGTGGTCTGATCATCCTGCATAGAATTAGAGTTTCCTTTTTTGGGCAGGGGCTGTACAGAGGGCCGTATAGGGGGTTTTATGGGTGTGGGCCCCCACGTGCATGGGTGATCCAAAAATATGTGCTCACAAGTGTGCACCTGCCCATTGGATAGGCATGCATGGGGGCACCTGTAAG
Source organism: Picea engelmannii (assembly GCA_009831015.1). Taxonomy (NCBI): domain Eukaryota; kingdom Viridiplantae; phylum Streptophyta; class Pinopsida; order Pinales; family Pinaceae; genus Picea; species Picea engelmannii. Next base: position 9,047 of record ML811910.1, on the reverse strand, counting down.
GGGGACAAGGGCATGCACTATGTGTGCGTCTATTGGTTGCACAGCTGCGCATGTGTGCACGACTTTGTATTGGACAAGCACACTTTAAGGTGCGCCTATGTTCTTTACAGGGGCACATGAAGTCACCCCTGTATGTTGAGCAGGCACGCACCCATGCACGCCTGAAGGATGGACAGGCATGCCTGAGTGCGTGCCTGTGTAGTGAACAGGCGTGCATACGTGTGTGCCTATGGAATGAATAGGTGTGCACATGTGCGTGCCTATGGGTTACACATCCACGCCTTGGAGGCAAGGTTGATGAGTGTAAAACTTATATTTTTAATGTTGTTTATGGTCCATTTGGTTGACTTAGGACTGTTTTATGTGGTTGCAGGCAATCATTGTGCATGATGCCAGTTGGTTGGCGAGACCAGGATTGGTCCCAGCTGAGACACACTGTGGCTATTGAGGAGCCGAGGGTACGTGCGACTTTGGAAGCTTGTGGGCTACTGAAGTTCTTTGAGTGCCCATTGATAAGGGTGCAAGAGTATCTCCTGCAGTTCCTTATCCAGATGTGGAGTCTGGACCTGCATTGTTTCATAGTGCAGGGAGAGTAGATTTCCTTCACTGCGATGGAGGATATATACTTTTTGACTGGGCTCCCGTTTCGGGGAACGCCCCTACCAACAGAGCTGATGTTACCGAGGGATGTGGTGCTAGTGACAGTTGGTCAAAGGTACTGTTCAGGGGTTAAATTTATGTCTAGCACTATTGTGAGCATTGCCGCGATGGATGCTCTAGCGCATCGTTGTATAGCAGTGATGATTGTGAGAGTTTATGGGTCTCTTGCGATGCAGTGGATTAGTGGTGGTCATCTGTGTGTGATGGAGAGGGTGTTGGCCAGTGAACACTTTGCCTAGGGGCTTACACTACATGCCAGGATGGTAGGGAAGCTGGACCACTGTCGATCCATGGATACAAGAGAGTTTGCCTTCGGGTCCATCCTAGTGGCCTAGTTTTTGGAGAGGGTGCCTATGTTGAACCCTAGGATTTTATTAGGGGTGCCTAGGGCACGAGAGCTATGACTAAAGTGGTGGTCGACTGTTTTACTTTTCCACAGTGGTGGCAAAGGCGGTCACTTCTTCACAGTTGAGGCGGCACAAGTGTGGCGGCAGATACCGTAGGTGATATTGCAGTTCCCCTATGCTAGTGTTGACTTCCGGGAGGATCTAGACATGGTGTTACCACCAGGGGAGGCATTTGACCATCGAGGTATGTTGATGATTTTGATATATACATTTTTTGAGATAGCATGACATATGTATATGATATAGATGCTTATACTATATGTTTCTTGTTTGTATGTGCAGATGTGGCACCTCGCGGGCATGAGGTTGAGTTGCGGAGAGCGTCGGCTCGTCAGGAGCCAGAGAGACCACTATGGGGAGGGCTGTGGGTTGGAGAGAGACGTCGATGTGAGGACACCGAGGCGAGACCAGCTGATCCTGAGAGAGTAGTGAGGAGATGCCAGTTTAATGATCCTGGTGCCAGGCCATCACATGCTCCTCCAGCGGATGTCGGAGAAGATTTTGAGGACATACACCATCGCCTAGAGGCAGTGCTATAGCGCGTGCCTGAGGGCATGTGGTCTCATATCCAGGATGAGGGCATCCTGGAGTAGTGTGTGGGGATTTCTCCACCATGGTGGGTCGTGGTATGATGGGCAGCAGTAGCAGGTGCTGCGATGATTGGATGATTACCTCCAAGGCAGGAGGGACCAGTAGTGGGTGGGGGACCATCGCCTGAGGGAGGGGCAAGAGGTGGTGCTCTAGATGCACCTTGAGTGGTGCTCTATGTATTGTTTTATTTTTGTATATAGGCTGGTGAACCCATTTTGTACCGAGGTGCTTCACTGGCCTGCGGGTACTTCTATTTTTGTATGTAAACATTTGGATGGAACTGTGGACCATTTTATATATAAATGAGTATACATTTTGAGTTCTATCTGGTGTTTACATGTGTTTTTTTAATGTGTTGATGGTGTCTAATCTATATATGATGTGACAGGTTGTTGATATGTTTATGTATGTGTAGAGGTAGCTTGATGTGATATATGCTAGTCTAACACAATATTAGCTAAGTTATCTGTAATTTGATTCAATTGTCTTGGAATATGTGTAAATGTAATGGAATCAAACTGTCGAGATAAAAGTCTAACCTACAGGTATTTGCGAAAGAGGCAAGGATTGCGTACATGGTACACATTATTGAGATAGAGAACAACTAGTTGAGAGTCGAGAAAGATGCTAAGGTGATGAATAAAATGATGTTGGGCATCGGCCAGGAGACCAATGATGACAGTGTATTCAGCTTGGTTGTTGGTCACTGAACCCAAACATATGCCGCTCGAATGGAGCATTTTATGTGAGGAGGTGTAGAGAGCCCAAGTGGCCGGAGCGAGATTTTGTGTCCAACAGTTGGCGTCGTTAGCGTAAACGATGTGGTAGGCCGGTGGAGGAAGCATCTGTCAATAGCATGAATTATAGTTTAGATGTGAGGAAAAAAGATTAAAAACACTATAAAAGAAATAACCTAAATTAGAATGACTACGTTTAAGCATAAAATTTCTTTAACCCATTGACGGGTTCTTTGAGAGAGAGGCCTTTAGGAGAGGCCAGGATGTATGCGCCTTTGGTGAGGCAATGTTGGATAATGTATGGGCCATGCCATAGTGACTTGAATTTTCCATGGCCAAAGGTATCATGAGCGATATCATAAGTAAGGACGAGGTTGCCTTCGCGAAATGAGCGAAGGTTGACATGTTGATCAAAGGTAGCCTTTGATATTTTTTTAGCTACCTCATTGTTTTGTAATGAAGATCGACGATCTTCATCCAAGGACTCTAAGTTCAGCAAGTGCTACTCCATTGGAGCAGTGTCAGGTAATAGCTCAATTGCAGTGTGTAAGGTGGGAATTTCACACTCAATGGGAAGAGTGGCATCAACCACATGAACTAGATGAAATGGTGTGAAACTAGTAGCTATTTTTATAGTCGTACGGTAAGTCCATAGTGCGGAAAATAACATGTGATTCAAGTTGGTCTTATGTTTATTAACCGTGCACTTTAACATGGTCTTAAGGACCTTGTTAACTGCTTCGACCTGTCCGTTAGACTGAGGGTAATATGGTGAGGAAAAATCATGGGAGAATCACTGAGATGAGAGTTCGACGAAAATCTCATTCTCGAAGTGTTTCTCGTGATCGGAAATAAGTTGGAGTGGTAATCCAAAGAGAGATATGATTTGGTTAAAGAAAAAATGTGTTGTGGTGTCAGCGGTATTGTTGAAGGTGGGCATAGCTTCAGCCCATTTGGTGAAGTAATTGACCGTGATAATAATTTATTTGTGTCCATTGCTGGAGGGGGGATTACAGGTCATGAAGTCGATGCCCCATTTACAAAAAGGGTCGGCAGTGATGACTCGATGAAGAAGAGAAGGTGGTGCTTGGGATTTGTTGGTGTAAAGCTGACACTTCTCGCATCGTTTCATGGTGTGAATTCAATCGTGAAACAAGGTATGCCAAAAGTAACTTGCTCGGATAATATTCTAAGCAGTGGATATTCCTGAAAGATGGCCCCCACATGCGCAACTTTGGAAGTCATTCAAGACTCTATTGACCTCATCAATGGTCAGGCATCGATGAAGAATGGTGTCGACCCCTTGTCGATATAAGATGTTTTCGATGAGGAGGTAGCAGGGGGCCTGGTGGCAAATATAAAGACGATCATCTCGTGAAAGGTGGTTACCGAAATTTTGAGTTCGGAGGTAGGCAAGGAGGTCGTCGTACCAAGGACCATTCAAAGTGATGTAAAAGAGGTGTTCATCAGGAAATTCGGTATTGACGGGGGCACCGGTTGTGTCAGAGGGGAGGGTCGTGACAAGTTCAGCAAGAATGAGGGATTTCTTGCTCTTGGGTGTTGAGAATTCAAGATCATACTCCTAAAGGATAACGATCCATCGAGCAAATTTGTCGTTAATTTGTCGATGACTAAGCAAGTATTGCATAGGGTTGGAATATGCTACAACCTTAGTTGTGTGAAGCAGAATGTAGTGACGTAGTTTCTGGACTGTGAGGACAACTGCAAGAGCTAGTTTCTCTTCGTGTTTATACTTCAAGGGTGACCCTGAGAGGTTTTTACTAACGTAATAAATGACATGCTCATGATTGTCATCACCTAGCTGAATGAGAACTCTTGCTACTGAAATAGCTAATGCTGATATGTAGAGGATATAGTCATGATTCTAGTTAGTTGCACTAATTAAAGGGGCATTGGATAGCACCATCTTAAGATCGTCAAATGATTGTTGGGCATGTTCATCCCAGTAAAATGGGATGTCGTGATGTAGTAAGTGAATCAAACTATGTGCACGAGTGGCGTAGTTTGGGAAAAATCGCCGTAAAAAGTTAGCCTTGCCTTGGAGGCTCTGGAGTTGACGTAAATTCTAGGGAGGTGAAATTTCGGTGATAGCTTGGACTTTGAGGGGGTCCACAGTAATACCTCTTTGGGAAATGATGAATCCAAGGAGGCGCCCCATGGTGATGTAGAAAATGCACTTGAGGGGATTCAAGTGGATGTTGTACTGACGACACCATTGGAAGATGATTTGTAAATCATCAAGATGTTGGGTGCATTTCTTGGATCGAGCTGTGAGGTCATCCAAGTATGTGAGGATGATATGAGCCAGATCGTGAAAAATGTATGTCATAGCCTGTTGAAAATTTTTGTTAGCATTCTTTAGGCCAAACGGCATGACATGATGTGCAAAAGTACCCCAGGGGGTAGTGAATGCAGTTTTGTATTGATCGGCAAGGTGGATTTGGATTTGATCATAACCAGAGAAATCGTCCATGAAGGATAGAGCCTCATGACCTGCACAGTCATTGATAATTTGATCGATGAAAGGCGTTGGAAAGTTGTCTTTGGGACATGCGTGATTGAGATCATGAAAGTCCGTGTAGACGCAGATAGTGCCCTGTTTTTTATTAATGGGTACAAGATTGGAAACCCATGAGGTATAGGTGATGGGGTAGATGAACCCAGCCACATGTAATTTGTCAATTTTGGATTTGATGGCCATTTCTTTGGATTGGTGTAGCGGTCATTGTTTTTTATGAGCTGGTGTAATGTCGGGCCAGGTGTCGATGCGATGTTCTATGATAGATGGATCGAGGTTAGGCATTTCCTTGTATGACCAGGAAAAAATATCCCGATATTCTTGGAAGAGGGCTTTATAGGTGGTGATTTCCTGAGGAGTGCAAGTGGCTCCGATGGTGATTTCCTCGACAATGCCATTTTTGATGGAAATGTCGATTTTAATGGTTAGGGAAATGTTGGCCATGTTGCCTTCTTCAAAAGCATCAGAGGTAGAAATGGGGTTTTTGAACCAGTCGTTAGGCCCTGGTGGAATAAAATCCTTGGTTTTGATCGCGTATATGGGGTGTTGGTTAGGAGGTGTGGAGGATTCCTGTGGAAAGAAGTGTGCGCGGTGGTGTAGCACATCCCATGGGTAGTCAGGGTTGTTTAAATCTTCTAGTATTTCCTCGTCATAGTGGAATTGGTGGGAATATAAGGGGTTGTGAAGAGTTATATCGGTGACTGTTGTCGTGTGGCTGCCCCTTGGTGATGAAGAAGCATGGGGAACGACGCAAGGAAATTGTGATGTTTCGCTCAGCATAAACCAAATATTGAAGTACTAAGGAGTACCCGTGGTAGTTGGATGTAACATTTCTATAGGGAAATGAGCAGGAGAGTTGGGGGGATTGGGGGGTGAATCCTCAAATAAGTCATCCAAGAACCATGGAGGTGTTGGAAGGGCCTTAGGTTTGGGATAAATGACATGAAGAACCTCTAGTGGCGAGCTAAGGTCAACTATCGATTATGTGGGTCTTTGAAGCAGGGTCAATAGGCGTTTCATGTATTCAATGATCATAGGACACTGGTATGTAAAATGATCTAATGATTCACATACAGAGCAAGGGAATCTCATACATTCATTGATTGAAGTTGTGACATAATGGATGTCAGTGATTGTTGGTAAGGATGACGTAGCTGGACTGGTTTCGCTCTGGAAGCTTTGGCATACTATGACTAATGTTTGCCGAAAGCATGGCAGTGTTGGGAAATGGTGGGTATAATGGCCATATTTTAAACATATAGCACAAGTGAATTTCATTTGCAACCCTTTACTACTTGAATGGGGGGTGGTAGCGATAGTACTAGCTATAGTTGCGAGTGTTGAGGGAGTTTGACTAAGTGGAATCAAATTTCGTAACTCTGGTAGAGATGGGAAGTTGTTGGTTTGGTGTCCATCTTTCTCACATAGTGCGCAAGGGGGTTGGATGCATGGGGGAAGCGGAGCTGTAGGCTCCTTCTTCTTTCTCCTACCCCCAACTGTGGTAGGGGGGGTAGTGAGTGGGGGTGTAGAGGGTATGGTGGGAGTAAGTATGGGAATCGTCATTGGGATTCCTTCCATTTGGGGGGGAAGGGATGGTTGAGGGACCATCTTTGGTGGATGTAAATACCAAACTGGAATTGCTAACACCATATTAGGGAGGGTAAGCGTTGCGGCTACTTGGAAAGCTTTGATGCCAGGTGGAGGGAAAAAGAAGGGGATTTGAGTGATGGCTTGGGGAACTGTCTCCCAAACTGGGATATGACCTTGGGGAGGGGTGAAATCATGGACTGGTGGGGTCAATGATTTCCTAGGAGGCTCATGAGGGTGAATTTCTATGACTAGTGGGACATTAGATATGATAGAAGCCTCTCTAGAAGGAAGGGTGTCCTCTGTGTTAGTTCCATTAGATAATACTATGCATACTTGATTGGAAGGATGAAGGAGCAGTGGTGCTCCATGGTAAGTTCCTAACAATGATGGATCTTTGAAAATGCTGGGACCCATTTCAACGAGTGGGTAAGCATCATGAGTCATGTGGATGAGAGGAAGAATGTTATCAATGTTAGTAGATGGGTTAGGCTCATAATGTGAGACTTGGTCAATGGTAACGATCTTCTTGTTGTGGGGGAACATCATTGTTCGAAAGACGTAAGAGGCAACTGCCTTCATAGCGTACATGTAGCTATGACCGAATAGGATATTATAATTGAGTGGGGCGTCGATACCTTCAATGTCGATCAGAATAGTCTTGCCCTCAAGTTCTACGAGGACATTTTGGAAGAGCCCTTCAGGAGATGATGGTCTTCCATCATAAGCTCGTAAGGTAATGACAGAGGGTATAAGTTCGGGGGAACCAAGTTTCTGCCATACAGAATTGGACATAATGCATGTAGATGCACCTTCATCAATGATACACCAATGAACTGTGGTGTTTTGTATTTTTACTGGGATTTGAAAAGCGATCAAGGTGGGAAGGAGAGGTTCTCCACTGTCGATATCAAATGTAATGAGTCAAGTATCTGCGGGGTCAACTGCCCCCAAGGTAGAAAGTAATGATTTTCATTGAGTGGGACAAGTCTGAAGGACTTCTAAGACTGACATGGCAGCCGAGGATTGTGCTAAGTCATCAACCAAACTGTAATTATGAGCATCCCTAGCCTATGCGTTGTGGACATTCCTGTGTAATGGGATGTCAGGGATGCGAAGAGGTGGCTTTGTGTTAAGGTGAGGGATCACCAATGGGGGTCCTGTCGATGCAGGGTTTGTCTCTAGAGGGATGGGAGGAGACTCAGCAGGTGCATGATACTGACGATTACATGTTTTCAAAAGGATTTCTTCCTCACTAGTGAGGAGGATCGTGCGATCTGCTGGATTGTTTGGGTTGAGGTACTGTCCCACCTGAGGTGGGGGAGGTTGTGTGTCTTGTTGAGTGTTTATCACACCTTGGTGTGGAATAGGATTCTGCAGCACGACAGGGGGGGGGGTTGTTGCACATATTTTTGTGGGGCCTGCTGTGGGGCAGGCGGTGCTAGAGGATAGGGTAGACTACCTGAGTCTTTCACTAGTGCATTTGGGTCAAATTTCGACGACGCGTTCGATGCAATTGCCACTTTCTATTGTCGGAAGGTTGACAAACCTTGGACCCCCTCAAACGTCATTTCATAGGACGTCGTTTTTCCAAGGACCTAGTTTTCGTCTGTATTGCAACGTTATATGACGCCACGTGTCATCATAAATTGGATTGTCCAGCCCCATATTGACATCATAAGACCAATGTTTAGGGATGTTTCAAACGTGGTAGTACCAACATGTCAAACATGGTAAACGGGACATTTCAAACATGGCAAGACCAACGTTTCAAATGTGGCAAGTGAGACATTTCAGACATGGCAAGATCGGTGTTTCAAACGTGGCAAGTGAGACATTTTAGACATGGCAAGAGATACATTTGAAAGGTGGAAAAAGAGATGATCTTAAGGTGGAAAGAGAGACGTTTTAAAGGTGGCAAGAGAGATGTTTCAGAGGTGGAAAGAGAGACATTCTGAAGGTGGCAAGACCGACAGGATGAGATATTATCTCCGACACGGTTGCTATGGGAGTGACACTCTTGGACGTGGCAAGAATGACATCCATCAGGTGGAAACAACGACGGTCTGGAGTTACTAGCTCCGACGTGGTTTCTATGGGAGAGACAATCTTGGAGGTGGAAAAAGAGACATCTTGGACGTGGCAATATCAATGGGAATAAAGTGAAAGATGTCACAATTGCCACCTTTGTGTAGGTATTTAAAAAAAAAATACAATATCAATATCAAGACCTAATAGTCATTCCAATCCTAAAGGAGGAGTAAGTCATATAGGTGTCAGCTAGTGACCCACTTAATAGTTTCCTTAGGCTTTCCCTCACACTAAAGGTTGGGTTTTTTCTTTTGAGAGTGTCTAAGAGATAAAAAGACCCAATATGGTGAATGAACTGATATTAAGTTCATACACATCTAACAGATCCTTCAAACTTTTACCCAATGAAACATGTTGTCACAGCTTCTATCCTAATGAGATTACTCTTGGTATCATCTCCACAAGCATGAAGACCTAAAATATGAGGTATGAAAA
>ML811909.1:218075-231781 GCA_009831015.1 Picea engelmannii | reverse complement strand
GGAGTTACTTCACACACACCTAGGATTTATTTTTCCTAAGGTTATTCCTTGTTTATTAGTCATAATTAGTCATTATCTAGTCTCCTATATTTTAGGGGAGAATATTCCACCTGGAGAATATTCTCTTTCAGTTGACATTTCAGATTGACTAGTTGAGTTGAGTTTAGATGTTGCATTGGTTTTGTCACCATGCAACATTGGGATCATCACCAACTCACTACTCTTTGTTTAGTCAGTTAACTGAAGACTAGTTGAGTAGTTAACTCAACTAGGTGGCAGTTCACTCCTGTAACTGCCTGAGAGACTAGACTAGGTGGAAGTTTACTCTTGTAACTGCTGGTGTGTGTCCATATAAATCTAGACCACCACTATGGCTCATTAGTTACTCATTTATTCTATATTTATTGTAAATTATTCACTCTTTGAGTGTGGAATACAGTTAATGAGAATTCTTCCATTCTTTCTATCTTGCTTCTTCTTTCTCAATTTCTCTCTACAAATGTGTGTAGTATTTTCTAGCTAGATATATTATGTGCAGGTTCAACACATTTACAATATCCTCAACCATTTCCCTGATTAGCTCATGGTGGTTAAACCTCTCATGCCTATATATTGGAGGTATTTCCAAGGTGAAGGGGGGAAGAATTCATATGTCAAACCTTTGATCTTGGGAGAAGCATCAACATTTTTGTTTCAAGGTTCATGCAAGGGCTAGATGAGGAGATCTTGGAGAAGATTGATTCATCACCAAGAATACTTTGTAAGTTTCTTCTTTGGATTTCCAATTAATATTAACTTGGCCCATTGCCTTCAATTTCATGTGTTCTATATTTGCTTATCTATTTTGTTTCAGTATTCATAGATAGATTTTCTTTTTCTAATCATATAGAGTAGGAGGAAGAGTTCCTTTTCTAGTATTTGCAGGACTTTAGTTGCGTCGAGGAGCTTGGAGATTAAGCCCAAGGATTGGAGAAGCGAGGACGAACATTGCAATAAGGTGTGCCACATTCTTCTTCTCTTTTGTTTGCTTGATTGAGTTAGATATATAGGGACGTTAGAAACCATTTGTTTACCTCTGTCTTTGGACCAAATATAGGGAACTTGGTTTAAAGGGGAGCTTAGCATGTCTGCAGGGTAAGATTTCTCACAAAAAAAACTAACCCCATTGTTTTCCCAATAATAAAACACCCAAATCTAGAGAGAAGTCTTTTGTAGATGACTTCAAATTAGAGGAAACTTTCAAGGTTTCTCTAAATCTAATCATATAATATAATAATGGAGGAGGAGGTGTCACGGAGGTTAGAATAGTAGTAGGCAGGAAGAAGAAAAAGAGCATGCTGCATCAATGGATACCAAAGGGGCCCTAGAATCCAACAATGTAGTTTCTCATCCCACCTCATACCCTGAATTTCTTCATTATTATCCCAAGGATTCTAACCCTGAGGTTCTTCTTGTAATTACTATGTTGGAGTATATCCATTTGAACTATCCATGTATGTACATAAGTACCTAATACAATGGAGTATCCCATCCCACCACATACCCTAAATTTCTTCATTATTATCCCAAGGCTCCTAACCTTGAGGTTTTTCTTGTAAGTACTACGTTGGAGTATATCTGTTTGAGCTATTCATGTATGGACATAAGTACTGATTACGACTCATATTACCAATTTCAATAGGAACTTGTCCAACCAAAAAATTGTTGTACAAAACAAGCAGATTTTAAGTTGTTGCAATTTTGAAGTGATTTGTAATGGACCATAAAGTGAATTTCAAGAAAAAAATGAGATATTGTACTTTTTTGCAGCTTTCAAGTGTGCTTGTATTCAAAATTAGTTAAATGATTGGTAGCAACATGTATAATTTTCTGAGGTCATGTTGTGAATCTGTTTCAAGTAGAGAGAACTTAAAAGGTTGTTGTACAAAATGAAATACTATTGATATTTCTGAAGCCTGCAACTATTGGCAATATATTTCCATGGAATTTGTTGTGAGACTTGTGCACACCTCCAATGTTAGTCAATCCCTATCATGGGAGATATGTTCCCCGATGATTTGTTTTAATAAAGGTATTTTTTTCTAAGTTTTTGAAGTTGTCCCAAAGAATCAGGATAAAATATTCCATCCACTTCCTTATTTAGTATTTTCTCTAGTGTTTAGCTCCATTTTTAACTTTTCCATCCAAATTATCACATGTTGCATGTGGTGCTCTTGGGCAGTAAGATAGGAGAATAAATCCAATAGAGCTCTAACATAAGCCCAAATTTAAACCAACAAATTGTAAATACCTCAATACATTTTCCCCCTATCCCAGACTCTTCATCCTTTATATATAGTCGATAAACATATGCATTATTGCAAGGGTATGCTTAATGCCCAAAATTTTCATCTTAGCTACGAGATTTTATTTTTTTCTAAAATAGGTTTTAATTTTAATTTTAATTATTTCTTATGATTTCCTTCATTTTAATAATAAGCTGACCCATCTAATTTTAAAGAACACATTTGCATATCTTTGAAGAGTTTTTCATCCTCTTCCCTTAGTTGTAGTCTACCACACCTAGAAAGAAACTATTTGAATTAGTTTAATGTGGGATCATAATTAAACCTTCTCATTTCTCTCATAGTGGAAAAATATTTTTTAATCCCACCTTCTAAGATACATGTTATACATGGTGATTGAAATGTTCTAAGTATTATTATCAGGGTAAAATCTAGCTTCTTGCATGCCTTGGTATATACTTCAATTACAAAATACCCTTGATTATATATGTTATTGGAGATAGACTACCACATATCTACATCTAATAAAATGGAACCATGGCTCGCTCTTACCGACCATTTTTTTCATATGCATATATCAATGCATTCTAGGCTTTCCAATCCAGTGGAAAATTCAAGAAGTGAAGTTTCCCAAAAACACCTTTTGCTCTCTACCACATATTTTTCTCAGCGTAAGCCTCAATCAAAGCAACATAAATGGATAATTATTGTAATATAACATAAAACCACTCTTGAAAATGAAGCCAACCAATTAATGCATTGCCTCAGGAAATCCCATCTTACAATAGGACATGGTTTTATATCTATAAGAATTAATGGTAGGTTGCACACCATAAAATTGCAAATCTAAGTAAAGTTGTGAAGCTTTAGCAAAAAGTTCATCTTGCCTTGACTCAAAAAACATAATTATTAATTCAATAATAGTGATGGATCTTGTCCTAAGTTGAGAGATGTTGACAAAGGTGCATCTCAATGTATTCTTTGAAAAATGGTACACAAAAAAATGGTAAGCAAGGTTTCATGATCAAGAGAGTAACCATGGGAAACAACTAACTTTGAAACCCCTACTTCTTGATCATTTCATTATTCCTTGAAAAGAATACCACATATTGTGGAGTATCAAGTCCAAATACCTCCATATCATCAATCAGTTCCTTCACATCCTTCCCATTACTTGAAAATAAATCTCACTAGGATTCTCACTTAGCTTAATCCTTTTCTTCACTAATCCATTTCCCCATCCGAGTTGCTCAATGGTAACTTCCCTACACCACACTCTTGATTATATTCCTTGAGCCTGTGGTAATGGCACAAGAAACACTATTTCTATAATCCTAAACATTAGGTGCCAATATTATCTAATAAATAATATATCTATATTCAATTAAATGTTTTTTTCTCATCAAAACAAATTTGGTTGACACAATGTCTCGGGACATATTGTAGTCCAAAAGGCTTAATCTAGAAAAATACTTGCTGGAGTTGTGAGAAACGTTTGTTGTGAAAAGGAACTATATTGCTCATGATACTTATATAGCTCTTGCAAAGAAACAACCTAAACTTGGGATGTGAAAGTCAATCGTAATTGAGTATGTTCTCTATAATATCATATGATGTTGTTAAAATTAACACTACAAGGAAAACACCTTGTAGAGGAGGTTTTTAGTGTTACAAGATTTGGAAAAAATATCAAAAAAAACTCTGCTACAACCTCCGCTATTTGAAGTGGAGGTTTTAATGGATGTTCCATATAACTAAAAACATTTGGGCGGGTAGAGGTTGTGGCAAAGGTTTTTTTTTCCAGTTCTTTTATTGTCAAAATGCATTGGTGTGATTTTAACCAACCCGCCTTGATGTGTTCATATAAGACAAACAAACTAGTTCGTGCATAATTATTACGCACCGGTTTCTCCTTTTTTGTTGTATGTAGAGGATCGATAATATTATAATTTCTACACACTGTCTCTGCATTATTTACATATGAAGCACCAATGATTTTTAGTTTTTGTATGCCCTGATGCGTTTAATTTATAGTGCACCTTGGTGCATTTGAGATAGTATGTGCTCTGATGCTTGTATAATTATTACATATTAGTACTTGTATTACCATGTGCACCGAAGGGTAGTGAAATTTTTAATATTTGAGCTGAGATGTCGATGTCATTGTTTTTACTGAGCACCAGTGCATATATTATAATTAAATCCCTGATGCATACATTATATTTAGAGCCCTGATGTGTATACTAAAAATAAAGCACCTGTGTGTACATTATATTTAGAGCCCCAATGAGTATTTTCAACATGGGAACCATAAAATTTTGAAATGATAAATGTTATTGTATGTTGTTAGTGATATAGTTGGATATTAGTGGTCACCCACCTATTCCACTGGCTCAAAGACCAATTTCCATTTTGGCATTGTTTCCTAGTTTTTTGGGTCCTAAACTTTCGGGGCCATTTTGAGGCCATAAACAATGTTTTTTGGGCCCATCACTATCACACTTCTTTAGGATTTAGCCAAATTGTGATAGAAACATGTGTATTCCTCATATTTTTCTTTCCAACGAGATATCATGTGCCTAAAATGGAGATCGTATGCAAAAGTTACGATCTCGGGAAGTTTATGTACCAACTTACCCCATCGAGGTCCACATGAATTTTGGCGCTTCATCTCCTAGGGTTAGGAGATGTTAAAAATTTATGTTAAAAATTCCTTTGGAGCCTTATGTTAAAAAATTTTAGGGTTTTATCATTTATAATTTATGTTAAAAATTCCTTTGGAGCCTTATTGTAAACAACTTCTTGTGAATGAGTGTAGCTGACACATCTCTTCTCAAAGATAAGCTACCACCATTCTAGCTAGCTTGTGTACTTTTGCATTTTACAATCTTTTATATTCAGATAGTCATTAATAGAATCTAAGATTTATTGTATTATTGTATTCCTTGACATATCTATGTGTAATTATATGTTATATCTCTATTATTTCTTTTCCTTCATATCGTTCCTAAAATAATCTGAATTAGTGGTATCAAAGCAATCTTCTCCTTGTAGTCCTTAGTGCATGTCCCCGACGAGGTCAAGGTATAGAGAGTTGGGTCTCGAGCTTGTATCTCTTGAGGAAAACCACTCTCTCACACTAAAGAGACCTTCCATGGTAGAAGAAAACAGGGATGATGGGACAGGAGATCATTTCAAATTGTTTCTCGAGGAATCTGTCATGTGACAGAGGAATGAGATGATGGATAATTTCACCCATATCCTTCGATGGTTGCCAAAAAAAATGGAGGCACCTTCAACCAGAAATCACATTGGAGGTGTGACGCCCTTCAAGGTACAAGTTAACTTTGATATTCCTGTATTTGAAGACCATATAGATGCTGACACTTTGGAAAAATGGTTAAATATTCTAGAGGGTTATTTCTTTGTCCATAATTTTTCCAACAATGAAAATATCACCTTCGCACTCCTTAAGGCCCTTCCCCATGTTAGAGATTGGTAGGAGAATTGCTGTGAGAAACATGTCAAGGATGAGTTTGTAATTTTTTGGCTAGGACCCACTGAGGAGACTTTTTTTTATTCCCTCAAGGAACAATATTACCCTATTGGAAGCCATGATGAATAGTACACGAGATGGACCAAACTACGCCAAGAGAGGGGCCAAACAACGTCGAAGTTCAAAAATACTTTCCATACCTTGTGCACCAAGTTGGGTATCAAAGAATTTGAGTGAAATTTAGTCCTAAAATACCATGTGGCTCTGCACATGTACATCCAAACGGAAATGGAATTTATGAAAATCTCATCATTGGGAACCACTTATCGATATACCGTCAAAATAGAGAAGAAATTCAAACATTAGAACATGCGAGAGTTTGGGTTTGAAAATACACAACAACCAAAGTACGATAAGGGTGGCCCTAAATCCCAAGCCAAAGGATAGAGAAAGGATGGCCAACCCCAGGGTAACCATCCCAAGCCACTAACAAACAAGGATAATGGGAAGTCAAATAAGGACACTGGAAAATGGTGCGAGTTCCAAAAAATCCCTTGGCACAATACTGATGAATGTCGCTCCAAACAGTAATTTTTGGCTGAGATGAAAGCCCGAGGGTCAGATGTTGACTCAGACTCTGATTCAGATCTAGTAAAGAGAAAATGGATCAATGATGCAGAACCTAGTGTCACCATCACTACCACAAAAGTTCATCTAGAGGAATTAGAGGAGATTGAAGAAGGGGAGTGTCTTTTCCACTCACAAATGTGGGTGAAGGGAACCCCAATACTCCATTTCATTGTTTACAATGGTATCCGGAAGAAATTGATCTCAACAAATGTTTTCAAGAGGTTGAACTTGACAACAACGCATCATCCTCAGCCATACACTATATGTTGGCTCTGTAACATCCCCATTTTAATTAATGATTATGTGGATACAAATATGTGGCTACAGACAAGCGATGTAACATGTGAATTGTATTTCAATGTTTTAATAATAAAAATGTGATGCCAGCTACTAAGGGGACATGGAAAAGAGATGGGATTTGAATTAATCTACAAGAGGGGGAAGTGTCTAGGATAATGGCCAAGAGGGGTCAAAGGGGGAATTACCCATCTATATCAATTTAACCCATTTTCCTAAACTTTCCAATTGTATATGAACCTTATGATTTATGATTGAGTGTTCCCAAAGCCAATCATTGAATACATGTAAGAGAGTGGGTGCGAGTAGTCACATCCTTCTTATTGAGTGTTTCCAAAGCCAATCATTGAATGCATGTAAGAGGGTGGGTGTGAGTGGTCACATCCTAGAGTTATTAGGCACATGGGGGTTCGGTACAATAAACTTGGGGAAGAGTGCAAGTCAATAAATGCAAGACACAAGAGAGGAGGTCCTATGGGTTGGGACAACAGTCGAAAAATGGAAGAAAGAGAACTTGGAGTTGGTGCGACCATGGAGGGAGAATTATAGATCATAACTAGAGTGAATTCAAGGAGATGGAGAACTAAAGAGCTCAGTTTCCAGGCTAGAAGAGTGAACTCTTGTGTGAGTTGCACTAAAATAACAAGTTTTTGTTGTTGGTTTGCTTATAGTTTTCCTAGCAACAAGTTCCCTTGAGTTCCCAACTGAGAGATTCATAGTTACCTGTGCTATAGAGACCTTGATAAATGAATGTCACATTCCTTGGGATATCCTTGATAAACGAATGGTACTTCCATTGGGTTAACCCTGATAAATGGATGGTACATCCCTTGGGTTACCTTGATAAACAGATGATACATCCTTTCGGTGATCCATGATAAACGAATGGTGCATTCCTTGGGTTGGGGAGGTTAAGAGGAAAATAGCTTTTGGAAATATCAGGATAGTTGTAGGAGAATATCAGTTGGGTTATGAGCTTTCTAAGCTATGAGTGGATTGTGAGAGACCACCCTCTTTTGTGGATTACTAGCCTCAACTCGGGGGTGATTGGATGTTGATATTTGGAATAGTTAGTCTATGGTTGGGTGGAACATCCATCCCAAGAAGTTGGTTGCATGATTCTTGTTTAAAGATAAGTGGTTTATCTTGTACTAAGTTATTTACATGTGTTATTGTTATGCATAAACTTTGCATGAATGAGAATGACTTATATGTTGTTGTAATGAATGGTTTAGTTATGTTTCATGTTGATTATTAACATGCTTTATATGCATATGTTTTATGGTTACACACTGTAACTAAATCTGTTATAAATTATAGTTGTAAGCTACAGGAAATCAACTAAAAGTAAAGGAATTACTTTAGTTAGCAAAAGTTTCATTTTTATGTGTATTTCACACGTAATGTTTCTTAGCCTGAGTGGCTAGGTACGTTACAAAGTGGTATTAGAGATAGTGATGAGAGAGTGTTGCATGATGTGGCCCAACTTGGGTGGTTGGGTACTTTAGAAAGTGGTATCAGAGACTAGTTTTCAACGATCAGCCTGAATGGGCCGAGTTAGTAGAATGCTGAAGTGGAAACTCGCAGAGCATTAATTTCTAGAGTATACCTGCAACTTGTTTATTTAAGTTACGACAGTGAAATTGAGAGAAATTTCATGGGTAATGTGAAGAATTGAGCCTCTTTGGATAAATTTGAACATAAGAAAAAAAAAAAATTCGGCATTTTTTCGTATAATGACGTCGTCATGACATGGAGGCCATGTGTTAGCTAAAGTGGTAGAAGAAATGCGTGTGTTTCCATGGTGGCAGGTACCTGTTGGAAAAGATGATAGTTGGCAGGTGATGTGGAGCCATGTGGTAGACTAACTATTGGTCCCATGAAACCACAGTAAGAAATGTAAAAATGTTTAAGTGTTGAGACTTCTCGAATGGACTTATGAAAGGAAGGTTACAAAATTATGAGTCTGTGAGTCTGCGAACCCGCGAAGATGGAAAAATGGATAAGTGTTGGGACCTCTCGAGCGGAGTTATGAAAGGAAGGTTACAATTTTATGAGTTCACGAGTCCGTGAGTTTGCAAAGTAAAAAGAAGCTAAGTGTTGGAGCGGGTTCATGGAAGGTATGAAAAAGATATATGACTTAGATCCATAATGAATCCATTAAGAAAGATCAACGATGAAGATCTAATCAAGAAATGATCAGACGATTGTTGAGCATTGCTACTATGTTGCACGTGCCAATGAATATTCCCTCACTATTTTGCCACCATATCTTTCAACTCAGAGCTTAGATTGGGGAAAATGAATAGTTGTTGGAAACATCTTGAGAAGCAAAAGAGATTTTTCGACCCAGAATTTTGATCTGGGCACTATATTTTCTTCAAAAGTGATAAAAGTGAATTCTATAGCAGCAAAGAGTGGAAATTGCAACTTGTAATTGTCATAATTATTCACTCAAAAATCATATTGAGGCATGAGGATAGTCGTTGGAAAGTTGTTTAAAAAAACAAATGAATTTAAGGAATCCTACTTGAGATTAGTGTATTAATATTATTCATAATTTAAAATGAATAATTACCTATAATCTAGTTGATAAATATTTTGCAATACACTTCATTCTAACAAGCAATTGTTGCATGCACATTCTTGCAAAATTAGAGATACAAAAAATAAGATTTTAGTTCCTACATGAGAACAAGAGACATGGAGGATGCTCAAGGGTTTTACAACCATGAAGAAGAAATTGGATTTCTACATGCGAGCATGGGTAATACCGAGAACAAGTCTAATGGGAGAAGAGATAGGCGGGGAATGAGAAGTCTGCAAAAAGAAGTGCAAAGCTATATGGATGGTAATGAGAGGAACATGAAGGCTTAAGAATAGATACTTTAAAGCATAAATATGCTACATAAGCAAGTTAGCAAGGACTCTGGAACCAAGAAAGCACTTAGTTCTATACAAGTATCAACATCAAGATCCCATAGTAAACAAGATGATCATGGGAGTGATAGGAAGTTAAGAAGCATGAGTAGATTCCATCATTCTCCAAGACATTCCACCAGAAGAACTCATGCAAGTTCAGGTCTAGGGAGCATCCAAAGTGTGTCTCCTGTTTGGAGGAAAAGGAGAAGACCTAAGGCAGACATCTTATAAGGGGAACTCATGAATATTAATCCACCAACATTCAATGGTGAGTGCAGGAAAGGAGAAGAGGCAGAGGCATGGATTTTGGAAATGAAGAAACATTTCCAGCTGCATGATTACCCATTCCGGGTAAAAGCTATAATTTCCACCTACCACTTGCAAGGGAAGGAATCCATGTGGTGGGATCAACTTAAGAAGCCAAGAACCTTGATGAAAAAAGAACCTCATGGAGGCAGTTCAAGGGATATTTCCAAGAGAAATATTTTTCCAAGCATTACTATGAAATAAAGATGAAAGAGTTCTTTGAACTCAAGTTGGGAACCATGACAATGGAGAAATATGAGAAGGGGTTATTTGAATTATTGAAGTATTTTGACTTCATGAAGGATGAGAAAGTCAAAATAAAAAGGTTTCTAAGTGTGTTACCCTCTTTCTATAGTGATAAGATTCAATATGACAACCCAAAAACCATGGATGAAACCATAAGGAGAGCAAGGCATATGTATGGACAGAGCAAAGGAAGACCAGTTTTCCAAAAATATTGGAATGAAAATATGAAGGATAAGAAGGATCAAAGGAAGAAGGATTTTAAGCCACCCTTTTTCAAGAATAATTTCCAAGTGAATCAGTAGGTTCAAGTTGCACAAAATGAACACAAGATTGCATATTCATTTGGAAAAGGGCCAAGGAAGTAGCCGATGCAATGTTTTTTTTTTGACAAGAACGGTTATGTTCCATTAAGCGGCATTCTGGCAAGCCAGAATCATAAAGTTACAAATCTGAAGAAGGTTGGTGACCTCTAACAGTGCTTCCAACCTTCTTGTGGATGTCTTGGGAGACCAATCCCATCTGCTTCTTGAGCTAATTCGAGAAAATGACAAAAATTGCATACATGAGTAAATTCTCACAAACTGTGAGCATAGCAGAAGACAGAAGCAAAGCATTAAACCGAGGGAGATGAAATTTTCCCCTTAAAGTAGGGATCCATCTTTTTCTGAGAACCTGAGGAAATGTTGGAGGCCGCCTCCTTTTCTCTGCGCGCTTTGTTGGTCTTTTGCCCTCAGGTAAGGGGTGGAGATGGAACTGAATTGTTTTCAGGTTCAGAAGTTTCCATAGAGCCACTAGAGGGGACTGATACAGCCAGACCTGTAGAGGTAGTGGGTTCCGGAGCTGAAGCCCAAGTTTCTCTCACTACTATTGAATCTGGGGGGGGTGTAATTCGGAAGGCTTTCTTCTGCCGAAGGATCTTCCTTGACTATTGTTGCTTCTGGATCTAGGGCTTCATCTTCCTTCAGTGCATCAAAGTTGTTTTTATTTTCTAGAGTTGCCTCTACTGATTGAGTGGCCTTCGGAGCCTGGGCTAGTGGATCCTTTCACCTTGGCTGCCTTCGTCGATTAGATACTGGCTGAAAATCATCTTCTTTGACTGGTCCTGGCTCCTCAGAGGCTTTGGGGCAGCTTTTTGTGAAATGACCGTAAGCATGGCACTAGAGGCATTTAAAAGGAATCTGCTCGTAGTCCAGCTCTTGGATATGGCACCATTCCCCCAGGGAGAGCTTAATGGCTTCCGGAAGTCCTTTCTCAAGGTTAACCTCAACACAAATATGAGCGTAGGTAAACTGATCCCCTTTCGGCTCCGCCCTGTCCAGGAAATGCCCAAGCTTATTTCCAATGTCCTCCAGAGATCTTATCCCCCAGAGATGCAAGGGGAGATGGGGCAGCCTAACCCAAACAAGGGTTGCTGTGATCTCGGCTCTGGGGTTGAAGTCGGGCATCCAGGGGGCTAAGAAAAACCCTCTCAACCCCATGAAATAGGGTCCCGATCTGAAAACTAGATACCAGTCCTCTTTCCTCGAGAAACTGAAGACAAAAAAACCCCTGCCTACTGCGCACAGAGAAACGTTTCCCTGTTTCAGCATCTTCCAACGATCCTCCATCCATGCCTCCACCATTTTGGGGCTAGGCCATCACCCCATAAACTTTTCGATGAGGGCCTTTTCTGCTAGAAAGAGGGCAAGATTACAAGGGTCCTCTGGAGATAGCTCCAGAGAGGGGATCTCCTCCATCTTCTTAACAAACTTAGATGGGAGAGAAGGCTGGGATTTAGGTCATGCCGAGCGGACTAACGTTTTGAATTCTTCCAAAGGATCTTCTTCAAACTCGTCCATCAGATCTGGGGCCATCGTAGTAGGCCGTCGACCACCAGCAAAGTCGCAGAGGTGAGCAAGACCAATGCTCCAAAACGCAGCAACAAAAAATGGAGGATGGATGCTCGGAAAGACACCAATCCGCGGCTCTGTGTGCAAGAGGGAAAAGGGAATCCTGATCGGCTGCTTCAGAAGAAGATCCGCGTCCCTGCAAATGAAATCCAGAGTGGAGGCGGCTAGGGTTTAGGCCCTAGCCGCAATGGCAATCCGTCTCGCTTCATCCTGTTCATTCCGTCTCCTAACTCATCAACAAGTAGCCGATGCAATGTTGGGGATGCAAGGGAAATCATCTACATAAGTATTTCCCTCACAAAGGAGAAATAATGGGGACTTTCCACAACATTCAAGAGGATGAAATAGTGGAAGACATGGGAGGAAGCATGCCAAGGATTTATGCAGCCTTGGATAACAAGCAGGCAGAGTATCAATCTCTCATGATTGAAGTGGAAGGTAAGATCAATAATGAGCCCATATCAATTTTAATTGATTCGGGAGCTAGCTATAGTTACATAAATGATAACATCATTGAAAGATTTCACTTGCAAAGAAGTAAGCATAAGAAATATTGGTTAGTTCAGTTAGCCATGGGGGCTAAGAGGAAAATTAATGAGTTGGTTAAAGATTGTCCGATAGACATGAATGGACTCAACAAAAAGGTGGATGTAAATGTCATACCATTGGGTTCATATGATTGTCTAATTGGTATGTACTGGTTGGAGAAAGATCATGTTGTCCTAGACTATTACAACAAGACAATCACATGTCTTGATGAGGAAGGGTAGCAAGGAAAGATTCAAGGAATTCCAAGAGTTGTAGTTGTTAGAGATATTTCAGCTATGCAGTTGAAGAAGAGCTTTAGGAAATTATTTCAGATGTTTGCAACCCATATGGAGGAGGCAGCCAAAGATAGAGTGGCGAGCATTGAAGGCCATTCATTTTTGAGGGATTTTGAAGATGTTTTTAGAGAAATTATGGGACTGCCACCAAAAAGAGACATTGATTTCTCTATTTATTTGGTGTCAGGAGTTTCCCTAGTGTCTAAGACACCTTACATAATGGTTACAACAAAACTAAAAGACTTGCATATGCATCTTGAATAACTATTGAATAAGGGGTACATACGCCCAAGTGTGTCACGTTGGGGAGCCCTAGTTCTTTTTGTGAAAAAGAAGGGTGGAGCCTTGAGGTTGCATATTGATTTCAGGAAGCTTATTAAGGTTACCATAAAGAATAAGTATCATTTGCCAATGATTAATGATTTATTTGACCAGTTGAAAGGTGCAAGAATATTTTCGAATATTGAATTAATATTAGGCTATAATCAAGTAAGGATAAAGGAAGAATACATCAACAAGACAACATTCAGAATAAGATATGGGAATTATGAATTCACGATAGTGCCATTTGGGATATCAAATGCCCCAACAATTTTTATGTTCCTGATGAATGGAGTGTTTAGGAAGTACCTGGACAAGTTTGTGAATGTGTTCTTAGATGACATCCCCATCTATTCTAAATCAGAAGAATAACATGAGAAACATTTAAGAATGGTGTTGCAAGTATTAAGAGAGAATAAATTGTATGCTAAGCTAAGTAAGTGCATCTTTTACCAAAAGAAGATTCACTACTTGGGGCATATAATTTCAG
>ML811909.1:190459-212342 GCA_009831015.1 Picea engelmannii | reverse complement strand
AATCAAACATTGGAGTCTGAGTTAGGGAGTGTCAAAGTCCAGTATCATGAAATTTATCCGGGACCCCCCTCTAACACAAGGGATAAACACGAGGTCGCATGAGGA
The DNA here is from genome assembly GCA_009831015.1 of Picea engelmannii. Taxonomy (NCBI): domain Eukaryota; kingdom Viridiplantae; phylum Streptophyta; class Pinopsida; order Pinales; family Pinaceae; genus Picea; species Picea engelmannii. The sequence continues at coordinate 212,237 of ML811909.1, read as the reverse complement.
AAGGTAGCGGAGATAACCCCTCCAAAGCTGGACCAATCGTAGTGGAGAACACATATAGAAGGCTTGTATTGGGATTTCGTCGATTTCATTTTCCATAGAGCTTCGTGGGTCTTGAATCCGTTCGAGGTCATCAGTTGTCTTCCGGACCACTTGCCTTTGATACCCTTGACAGGTTTCAGGCTCGATACCCTGCTCATTGCGGTCTACTCGACTTTCGACTGTACCCGCCTGGTGACTGTTCACGCGCTGGCAACCTAGTTGCCCATCATTTTAGAGACAAACATAGGTGACTGCGGGGGTATACCGCAATACCTAGGATAGACATCAGGCCACTCTTTACAGAGTATCCCCTGAGGGTGCTTCCGTGTTAGAGTTTCACTTGCACCGGTAATTTTCTCTAGTGTTCGTTGTTGTAACTGTTCTTCCACCTAGTTTAGTGTTTGCTTGTTTTATCTTGGAAGGAATTTTTTTAGTGTGTGTTGTTTTTTGAACAAATAGAAAGACCTAGGGTGTCTTTGATCTTCTCACACAGTGGAGGATCATGAATTCCACTGGTCACAAAGGCTTCTGGGCCTATCACCGGTTACACTGGAGCCACCTACGCCACCACTAAGGTGAAATCTATACCAACAAGGGTCTTTTGAAGCGACCGAGTCACAAGAAATTGTACTCGACCAACATCTGGAGGAAAAGACCATTTTAGAATTTGGATCGAAAGCTCTTGGTCCATCCAAAACTCCAACCACTGATCTTTCGACACCCATCATCGTACCGATTCACCCTTACGAGTGCTAGACAGTGTCACGCGCAGCAATGGAAACAAATGTTGTCACTTCCTCTGGGAATTATTCAATTCCCACTATGGTTGTTACCATAGGAGAGTTTCCACCTCCTAACCCACCATCACTGGTCTGAGCCACCATGGTCTCAATCACCTCTGCCTCGAACAGTGGTCCAATCCCTTCTATGGCAGCAGCCACATCCCCTTTCACACCGAGTGCGACAGGCCCTCCGTTCTCATACGGGATGCCTAGCTCAGGTACAGGTCCTGTACTTTCCTACTCCGCTTCACACAATTTAGGTCTGAGGGAAGGGAGCTCTAACGCTCCTCTGCAAGGCCAAATGGTTGGCACTTCATCTCCTTTTAATGCTTTCCCTTACGGGGGAGTTCATATACCTCCTTTTTCCCCTTCGCTTAGTGGCACTCACCAACAATCCGTTGGGCCACCCACACACCATATTTTATTTGGAGTAGGGAGTCAAGGACCACCTTTTCATAATATCTCAGTAGGTTCGACACTTTGTTCTGTGAATTTGGTAACAACGCTTTCTTGTCAGCTACTTTCCCGAATGGTGACAATCTCGATTACGTACAACCTATTCCTATGCAGGGTACTATTCCTGCACAAGGGGCAAACCCAGGAACTTCTTCCACATCAGGGCCTTGGAATTCTTGGCAGGGATAAGTTCCCTAGTCAGGAATGTTGATCTTCAGAAATTCTTTTCAAAACCAATGGAACCCCGGACAAGGTACTATTGATATCCCCATGGGATCGACATGGGGCAACCCTTCCCAAAGTCCTCTGAATTTAATGCATGCCCAACCATCTACGTCCTATTTTGGGAATCAGCCAATGATGTCTCCTCAAATGTAGAATCCATACGCTGGTCATGGCCATGGTTTTTACCAGAACCCAGGCCAACAACCGAACTTTTCTTGGCAACCTGGTGCCAGTCAAACTCCAGGTCCCTTTTACCATGGTTATCACCAACAATCCAAACTACCTTTCCTGGCAACCTTGCATTTGCCAGAATTGACAAGGTTGTTGAATGACCCTATCTGTCATGATCCTCGTTGGCCCCCTATGCCGACGAAGTTGCCTTCAGACATACCAAAGTTTTAGGCCAATCCTAATGAAGATCCAGGAGATCATGTGACCACCTTCCATATTTGGTGCTCGTCTAACTCGTTGAAAGACGACTCCATATAGTTGTGATTGTTTCAACGTACTCTCATAGGGAGTGCCACGAAATGGTACATTGAACTCAACCACTCAAGATACTCTTCCTTCAGTGAATTGACAATGGCTTTCCTAAACCATTTCCAATTACCTAGTGAGATACGACGCTGACAATAATTGCTGGCCAATTTCGCACAGACAAAAGAGGGCCATCTCTCTAATCACATCCGAGAATGGAGACACCGAAATAGTTTAATTAAGGTGCCAGTACCACCAGCATTCCTGCTCGAGTGGTTCCTTAAGTCTTTGGTCCCACAATTATCCAAAGACGTCGCAACATCGGGAGTGTTTTCCGAAGAAGACACCATCATGAAATCTCAATAGCTTGAGCTAATCTATTCTCAGTCCCAGTAGTTTCTTCCTCGGCTGGATTGCTTGGCCTTTCATTTTTCTCAGAGTTTCAGAGATACACGCGGCCTGTATAAGGCCATCACACATGTATATGTGCTCTGACTTTACACATCTTGCATGCACACGCTTGCTATTGAATTGTCAGCAGTGTGCTTGTGGAGAAAATTTTTGTTGAAGGTGAGGTAGTCATCCTTTCCTTTGACAAGATTTATACCTCTCAGGTTTTTGGGTCTCTGTCATAGCGGTTAGTAACTTAGGTTTGATCACAACAATAACTTTTTTTCTCATTAAGAAGTTTTCCTCAAAATTTTCTTTTATAGGGTTTTTAGACAAGTGTGAGAGTCCAATTTTAATTTGCTTGTGTGTGATTTTTAAAGTGACTCTTTGTGATATGCGCTTAGGCTAGAAGTGTTCTTGGTTTTTACTTGTTGATATTTTTCCTTTCTTCTTTGTGAGCATTCAAATAAAAAAAAACTTTTATTTCTTTATTTGGTTAAATAGTGTTTTTTTGCATTAGTAACCAGGGAAAAGTCTTTGCTTTCATAAGTTCTTAACAGTTTACTTAGATCATAAGTAGCTTGTAGTCGAGTGAAATCCTTCTTTGAGTTTGTTGTTCAAAGATCTTAGAAATTTTTTAAGTTTGAAAAGTTGTTTAAGATTTGAGTTAAGTGAAGGTATTTTGTTTCCAGCTTTCTGTTTATTTTTCTTTCGTCTTTCAAACATCACTAGTTTCACTTTCATAACCTTTGACTTAATACAATCCATAAAAATTAACGTTAAATCTAAAATTCATTAGAATTTTTATGTTTGTAGGGTCAACCAACTAGTTTAGGGTTAGGGCCTTGAATTAGGTTGGAGAGGAAACTCTTCAAGGCTGTTAAATCAAACATTGGAGTCTGAGTTAGGGAGTGTCAAAGTCCAGTATCATGAAATTTATCCGGGACCCCCCTCTAACACAAGTGATAAACATGAGGTCGCATGCGGAAAGGTAGCGGAGATAACCCCTCCAAAGCTGGACCAATCGTAGTGGAGAACACATATAGAAGGCTTGTATTGGGATTTCGTCGATTGCATTTTCCACAGAGCTTCGTGGGTCTCGAATCCGTTCGAGGTCATCAGTTGTCTTCCAGACCACTTTCCTTTGATACCCTTGACAGGTTTCAGGCTCGATACCCTGCTCATTGTGGTCTACTTGACTTTCGACTGTACCCGCCTGGTGACTGTTCACACGCTGGCAACCTAGTTGCCCATCATTTTAGAGACAAACATAGGTGACTGCGGGGGTATACCGCGATACCTAGGATAGACATCAGGCCACACTTTACAGAGTATACCCGGAGGGTGCTTCCGTGTTCGAGTTTCACTTGCACCGGTAATTTTCTCTAGTGTTCGTTGTTGTAACTGTTCTTCCAACTAGTTTAGTGTTTGCTTGTTTTATCTTGGAAGGAATTTTTTTAGTGTGTGTTGTTTTTTGAACAAATCGAAAGCCCTAGGGTGTCTTTGATCTTCTCACACAGTGAAGGATCATGAGCTCCACCGGTCACAAAGGCTTCTGAGCCTATCACCGGTTACACTGGATCCACCTACACCACCACTAAGGTGAAATCTATACTAACAAGGGTCTTTTGAAGCGACCGAGTCACAAGAAATTGTACTCGACCAACATCTGGAGGAAAATACCATTTTAGAATTTGGAGTGAAAGCTCTTGGTCCATCCAAAACTCCAACCACTAATCTTTCGACACCCATCATCGTACCGATTCACCCTTATGAGTGCCAGGCAGTGTCACGCGCAGCAATGGAAACAAATGTTGTCACTTCTTCTGGGAATTATTCAATTCCCACTATGGTTGTTACCATAGGAGAGTTTCCACCTCCTAACCCACCGTCACTGGTCTGATCCACCATGGTCTCAATCGCCTCTGCCTCGAACAGTGGTCCAATCCCGTCTATGGTAGCGGCCACATCCCCTTTCACACCGAGTGCGACAGGCCCTCATTTCTCATACGGGATGCCTAGCTCAGGTACAGGTCATGTACTTTCCTACTCCGCTTCACACAATTTAGGTCTGAGGGAAGGGAGCTCTAACGCTCCTCTGCAAGGCCAAATGGGAGGCACTTCATCTCCTTTTAATGCTTTCCCTTACAGGGGAGGTCATATACCTCCTTTTTCCCCTTCGCTTAGTGGCACTCACCAACAATCCATTGGGCCACCTACACACCATATTTTATTTGGAGTAGGGAGTCAAGGAACACCTTTTCATAATATCTCGGTAGGTTCGACACTTTGTTCGGTGCATTTGGTAACAACGCTTTCTTGTCAGCTACTTTCCCGACTAGCGACAATCTCGATTACGGACAACCTATTCCTATGCAGGGTACTATTCTTGCACAAGGGGAAAACCCAGGAACTTCTTCCACATCAGGGCCTTGGAATTCTTGGCAGGGATAAGTTCCCTAGTTAGGAATGTCGATCTGCGGAAATTCTTTTCATAACCAATGGAACCCCGGACAAGGTACTATTCCTATCCCCATGGGATCGGCATGGGGCAACCCTTCCCAAAGTCCTCTGAATTTAATGCATGCCCAACCATCTATGTCCTATTTTGGGAATAAGCCAATGATGTCTCCTCACATGTAGAATCCATACACTGGTCATGGCCATGGTTTTTACTTGAACCCAGGCCAACAACCGAACTTTTCTTGGCAACCTAGTGCCAGTCAAACTCCAGGTCCCTTTTACCATGGTTATCACCAACAACCCAAACTACCTTTCCTGGAAACCTTGCATTTGCCAGACTTGAAAAGGTTGTTGGATGACCCTATCTGTCACGATTCTCATTGGCCCCCTATGCCGACGAAGTTGCCTTCGGACATACCAAAGTTTTAGGCCAATCCTAATGAAGATCCAGGAGATCATGTGACCACCTTCCATATTTGGTGCTCGTCTAACTCATTGAAAGATGACTCCATATAGTTGTGATTGTTTCAACGTAATCTCATAGGGAGTGCCGCAAAATGGTACATTGAGCTCGACCACTCAAGATACTCTTCCTTTAGTGAATTGACAATGCCTTTCCTAAACCATTTCCAATTACGTAGTGAGATACGACACTGGCAATAATTGCTGGCCAATTTCGCATAGACAAAAGAGGGCCATCTCTCTAATCACATCCGATATTGGAGACACCGAAAGAGTTTAATTAAGGTGCCAGTCCCACCAGCATTCCTGCTCGAGTGGTTCCTTAAGTCTTTGGTCCCACAATTATCCAAATACGTCATGACATCGGGAGTGTTTTCCGAAGAAGACACCATCATGAAATCTCAACAGCTTGAGCTAATCTATTCTCAGTCCAGTTTATTATACGAGATCTTGCCAGATGCGCCACGCTCAATACTTGATAAAACCAGATAGAGAGCTGGACCACATGATGATGGTATTGTTGGTTCATCACAAACAATGTCCGTTGAGCAACTAACGAAGCAATTGTAGCAATTGTCTATACAACACACAATGGCCAACCAAACTACTATTTTGGTTACTCCCCTTACTAAAACGTTGAATGTACACACAATGCAATTGACAAATCCAAAGGCCACCTAGCAGCCTGAAGGAAAGAAAAAACAAAAAAAGAAGGGTAAGGGGGATAAGAAACCCACTAATAATGCTGGCGGGGGAAACACTGAGAAACGAAAGGTGAGGTATCCGTGCAACCTATGCATGGAATACCAACCGACCCACCAATGTCCTCGGCTTGCAGAGGCCCAAAGTTTGTGACACAGCAACATCCTGTCATGTTAACCAATCCATTTCAACATGGGAAAAACCTATCCCAAGCCTCTACAAGCGTGGAAGGGGGCAATCAAGGACCCTCTTCATCTTTGAACAATCCTGCATCCGCAAATGTGTATATGATGAAGGGTGATGCTTTTATATCGACTAGAGCGCATGACTACAGTAAACCAAGCACTTTTGAGAAGGGAAAATAAGACGAACTCCCATCTCTTCCTCTCCAGATCGAGAAGACTTTGGGCAAAACAATGACACACATCCCAAAAGGCACATTCAAAAAAGCTTCTCACAACCCAAATGCAAGAGCCACCCAGAACTATTCTGTGGTGGAGAATTTGTCTCAAACCCCTTATGCGATGTTTTCTTTGGAGGTCCTCCAAAGCTGCCCTTCCCAGAGGAAAGATTTGTTAGCCGCTTTAGGATCTACCGAGACTTGTAATTTGGGTATAATCATGCTGGATACAACTGACTAAAAAACCTCATCTTCCATACCATGTAGCATTTCAGATAGTAGTGGCTCACTCCAAGAAAACTTTTACTTGGAATATTTCCCACACGGTGGTTGATGAGGGTGCCTCGACATGCGTTATGTTGTTGGCATGTTGGAAGGCCATTGGCTAGCCCATTTTGTCTCCATCACCTACTCTTCTCACTGCTTTCAATGATCATTCATTCCGACCACATGGTATCATTCCCTCTTTCCCTGTGCAGTTAGGAGGGAAGACCATGTGCGTCGAGGTCGAAGTAGTTGACGCGTCCCTCAACTACAATCTCTTGTTAGGAAGGAGTTGGACTTACGCCATGCAAGCATTGGTTGCTACAGTTTTTTGGGTCTTGTTGTTTCCACACGAGGACCAGATTATGACCATTGATCAATTGTCTTTCTCCAGACCTGACCCTTCATTAGGGGTATCCGCAATCCCAATGATTGATAATCCCCAACCAGGCGTAGTCAATGTAGGGGTTGGTTTGTGCCCATCTTTGATGGGTACCTTCGATTACCCGCCCCCTCAAGTCAATATCAAGGTCATATCTGACCACCATAAGGTTGAGATTTTCCAAGTTTCGTCGTTTCGCATGACTTACTTCAACAATCTATGGATACTTCCTTCCCCATCAACCATTATGGAAGGGACAGGGCACCCGAGAATGTGCATGCCCTTGTCCGCAGCTGAAGTAGCGTACTCTTTAGTCCAGCAAGCTTCGACCGAAACAGATCCAACTCCTACACAAGAGTTAGATCCGACTCTAGAGCCTATTTGGGCTCAAGGTTCTCTCACTGACACTGATTCGTTAGACTTAGTCTTGCCCTCCAACAAAGCAGTAATTGAAGAAATGACTAGTCCAGACAAACCCTGGAATGATCTCCATCACATATCATACTTCCTCCCAGAGTTAAGCAGAATCGAAGCCAGAGAATTCATCTTGACTATGACTAGAGATAGGTCTTGTCCTATTAATCCCTTAGCTAGACATGAGGTTTATGCGGAGGGTAATATGGAAACTATCGTTGAAACCATACTGATCAATATCTCCAGAACCCCTGGCGTCGTGGAGAATGTTTTTGTCGGAGCTGACTGTTCCCCCAGAGAGATTCAAATCTACACAGATCTATTTAAATAATTTTGCGACGTTTTTTATTGGTCTTATGAGGAAATTCCAGGAATCAATCCAAAAATAGTTGAACATGAAATCACAACTTATCTAGATGCCAAGCTTGTTTGGCAGAAGCTTCATCTAGTTAATCCTAGGAAAGTAGCAGACATTAAGGTTGAAGTTGAGAAACTGCTAAAAGATGGTTTTATCTATCCTATCCATTTGACCCAATGGGTGTCAAATCCTGTGACGGTCAATAAGAAACAGGACACGAATCGTGTATGTACGAACTTTCATGATTTGAACAAGGCCTGTCCAAAAGATAATTTTCCCACACCATTCATTGACCAGATAATTGATGAATGTGCAGGTTGCGAGGCCTTCTCTTTCATGGATGGTTTTTTGGGATATAATCAAATACAAATCAAACCCGAAGACCAGCACAAAATGACATTCATTTGTCCATGGGATACATTCGTGTATCGTAAGATGCCCTTTGGTCTCAAAAATGCTGGAGCGACCATTTAGTGGGCCATGTATTTTGCTTTCCATGATCTCAAGCATATAGTCGAGGCCTATTTATATGATTTAGCATCTCATTCTTGCAAGAGAATGGATCATCCCACACACCTCCAACTTATCTTTGAGCGATGTTGCTACTTCTGGATTTGCTTGAATCCAAACAAGTGCATCTTTTGCATAACATTAGGACATTTGTTAGGTTTCATAGTGTCAAAAATAGGGATCATGGTCGAGCTTCTCAAGGTTCAGGCAATAATTCAGTTGCCTCCCCCGTGCACAATCCTTCAACTTCAAAGTCTACAGGGCAAGGTGAATTTTTTAAGACGTTTCATCGCTAACTATGTCGAGATCACAAAGGGATTTATGCGCTTACTGAAGAAAGACGTTCCTTTTTATTGGGACAATGCCCCTCAACGCTCTTTCGAAGCGTTGAAACATGCCCTCACAACTGTCCCTTTACTTCGGCCACCTAACTATAACAAAGATTTCTTATTATACCTGGCTGCAACAGAGTCAACCATCGGCATGGTCTTAGTTCAGGAAGATGATTTGTTTTCAGAATATGTGATCTATTACCTGAGCCAAGGCCTAGTCGGACCGGAACTCAATTATTCTCATATCGAAAAACTTGCGTTGGCAGCAGTCCATGCTGTTCAACGGTTCCGTCATTATGTTATGTTTCGCAAGACCACCGTCATTGTCGTTGTGAATCCATTTCAATACATGTTGACATGATGGGTAATAGGTGGAAAGATCGGTAGATGGATAGTCGTCCTCCAGGAATTTCACTTAGATTTCATTTCAAAGAAATCCAAAAAGTCATTGGTCTTTGCAGAACTTATTTCAGAACTTCTGGTTGAGTCAGGTGATGTTGTGCCCGAAGAGTCGCCTATCAGAGGAGATATGTTTTTTTATCACATCTTCGGATCCTTGGTACATAGATATACTTATCTATCTCCAGACTTTGAAGTGCTCCACCTCTGCTTCTCGTGATGAGCATTGTCATATATGTCATCAGGCCAATAATTATCTCATACTCGATGATACGTTGTATCAAAGAGGTGTAGACTGCATCCTGCGCTGATGTCTCACTCACGAAGAAGCAGTTATCATGCTTAACGATTTCCATACCGGAGCATGTGGTAATCATTTGTCTGGGTTGGAAAAAACCCAAAAGATTTTACGAGCAGGTTACTTATGGCCGACACTAATCAAAGATTGTATCGAATCGGTCAAGAAGTGCCACCCATGTCAGATCTTCTCTCAGAAGATGAGGGCACATCCTGCTCCCATGTTTCCTATCATCACAGTTGGTCCCTTCACCAAGTGGGGGATTGATTACACTACATGCAACCCTCCTTCAGCAAGGGGGCACCGTTATATCATTGTAGTCGTAGACTACTTCACGAAGTGGGTTGAATCTATGCTAACGTTTAAAGATGATGGAGAGACTACGACTCTCTTTTTATTCAACCAGATAATAACAAGGTTCGGTGTCCCGAGAGAGATTGTCACTGACCATGGCAGTCACTTTCAGAACTAGATGATGACCGAGTTAACATCAAATCTTGGGTTGTGGAAAGAAAATTTGTCACCCTACTACCCCTAAGAAAATGGTTAGGTGGAAGATGTAAATAAATCTGTTAAGACCATCCTACAACGAACGATCAACTCAGCCAAGTCAAATTGGCATTTGATGTTATACTCGACATTATGGGCTTACCGAACATCTTTTAAGACTGCAACTAGTTTCTCACCTTTTCAACTCGTTTACGGGCTGGAAGCAGTCTTGCCTATCGAATGTCATATTCCGTCCCTAAAGTTGGCAGTACAGTTATTGCCAGACACTTCTCCACTTGAAGAATGGTTATTGTACCTTGAGCGGCCCTAGCCAACGAGGCTCACAAACATAAAGTCAAGTGTCAATATGATCGGTCCATTCGTCCTTGGATTTTCTCTGAAGGCAACCTTGTCCTGGTCTATGACCAAGATAAGGACCCCATGGGGGAAGGAAAATTCAAACCCATGTGGTTCGAACCTTTCATCATAAAAGAGGTTCTAAAAAAGGGCACTTATCGTCTAGTCGACTTTGAGGGAAATGATTTGGTGGAGCCTAGAAATGGGCTCTACCTCAAGAAGTATTACTCATAGGTAGGTCACCTTGGGTAACTTTTTGTAACATATGTATAGTCTTTGTACTATTACTTTCTAGTTTCTTTTAGTATTATGTACGTGCCATTTTTTATGTTATCTTTTGTCACTGTGGAAGATGTCAAGTGAATTAGAGGTGTTCATTGGGTATGCAGACGGTGCTAGCCGACACACTCGGAGGCTTGCCTCCACAGCTTGGGTAATTTTTACACCTCGAGGCCAATTATTATCTTCCGGAGGTATATGCTTAGGTGACACCACAAACAATGTCGTCGAGTACAGTACAGTTATTGAGTTTCTTCTTGACGCCCTGTCATTTGGTATCTCTCATCTCCGGGTCTATTTAGATGCTCAACTGGTTGTGTCTCAGTTAAATATAGTCTACCATGTTCATGATCTGAATTTACACCGATGATTCCTTATGGTATGTCTCTTATAACGAAGCTTTGATTATATTACATATTTTCATGTTTCTAGGTGATTAAACCAAATCACAGATACTCTAGCTAATCAAATTTTAAACTGACATCTCGCACACATATAAAAAGACATACACATAAGCATGTAAATACATTTTTAAAGGAAAATATGATCCATAAGACACAAAAAGACATAAAAATCCATATATAATATCATAATCATCAGAGTACATTGGTGGACGCAAGTGCCTCAAAAGTATGACCAGTAACGAGTCATGGGGCTTATGCCCTCAAAAAATATATACAAGTAGTGCTCTTGGCACGTGAAAAGTCTAGACTAACTAAGGTCAGGGCCTGTGGGTCCTGTTGTAATGATCAACAACATTTTCCAAATGATGAAACAGCCTGACCCATGTCCATGGTGCCCCCACTACATGAGGCTGCATAGATGGTGGCATATCCTCAATCTCTTCCATAGGGACTCTGCGGGTGAGCGAGGTAAAGTTTCGCTTGACTCATCTCAAAACCCTCTCAGCCTCACCGGCTGGAAGCTCTCCTGCTGCTACTGGTCCCCCTGGGACGGCAGGTGCGGCCCCGGGTCGAGGATGACTCATGTTCCTCACGTAATCCACAGGTCACACTGGTCCCACATCTGCACATAATAGACACATATCTGTCAAAAACTCTGGTATAAAAAAAATGATATATAGAAAAAAAACAACATAAAAATTACATATGTTTCAAAAAAAACAAAAAAACAATGCAAACTTACCCATCTCTCCTCGCTCCTCACCAGGAGGTACCGATATCTCAGGATCTCTTGAGAAATCAATCCCAGCATAAGGGTAATCCTCCATGACTGGGATCTGTCATGACAACCAAGAAAATAAATCGTCATCAAATGATTCATTAGTCCTTCCACCACCCTGTCGTGGTAGTAAATTTTCCCATCTACAAACCGCAGGAAGAGAGGCCTGATGTCCTCGTACCACCACTCGAGGACTGAAACTAGGAACTCTTTCAAAGAAGAAAGAGCATAGAATCGTCCCGAACCTGAAGTTCCTCTATGTCTGCGACTGGCAATCTGTCAGATGCCTCTTCATACAATCTAGCAGTGTAGTGCTCCAGTCAAATATCTGTGCATTTAAGCACTGGACTGTACAGTTCATTTGTGCATGAGACGCCTGATGTAGAGCCGCAGAACCAGTCATCTGCCTAATAAGCAACACAATATCCTGTAGTGTTAAATCCGTGATCTTGCTTATGGGCACCTGTGAGCTCGATCGGTCTGTACCAACCTCACAATAAAGTCCTGTCAATTCCAATATGTTATGAGGCCTCGAAGGAAATGTCTAGAAATTGACTGGTTCCCCTCTCCTGGAGAGGCCAGTCAAAAAATATATGTTCTCTATAGTGTGCATCAGTGACTACCCCTCTAACATAAAGGCCTCTACGTCGGGATGCCAATAATCAACCAAGGCATTCAGTAGCCTAGGTTGTGCCCGTATAAAAGGACATAGGAAGAACTTGAGAAGCCCACATTGCATTAAGGAAGCAACAACATTGGGGTCTTCCCCGACCAACTCACTAATCTCCTCATGCTCTCTTTCCCTCCAATGAACATACATTCTGCAAAACACCAAGTTCAGGAGGGTTAACCCTTTCTTTTTAAAAAAAATTTCATTAAATAAAGGGTCCATGCGGGATGTAATGATGAAAGTTGCATGTACACACATGCAATTTTCCCTCTACCCGAGTGTACACGCGGCCTGTCATAAGATAGCCTGCGTGGACCTAGGGCTGACCTTTTGAAGGTCGACACCCCCCAAAAAATTGAAACGAAAAGCATAAATAAAGATTTAAATTGAAAGAGGAGAGAGTTTATACTTACTTGGTCCAGACGAATGGTCGTTTCGTCCACTGTAGCTCCCGAAATCACCACTTTTATCAAAGGTTTTTTTTTTTTCTCCAGAGTCAATTTCCAAATTAGCAATGGTGATAATGAGATGCCAGCTTCTATTTATAGAATTTTTGGCCCCTTTTTGTCACTTTTTTGGCCCCCCTTATCATTTTCTTTAAATTGAAAACCATTTAGAGTGATTCAGGAGTTGTGTTGGAAGGTTATGATTGAGTATCAGGACATTTTTTTTGGAGTTTTTGGGTCACTTTTGATGGTCCGTGGGAAAAACCTCAGATGATCAATTTGAGAATATAGGTTAGGTTTCCACCCCGAATTTTGCATCTCATTGTATTTATCCCTTTGCCATAGGATCGATCCCATCAAGTTGCAACACAGAACCATCATTGTTGCTTTAGAAGTGTCACGATTTGGTGGTAGAGCTTACCGGAACATGGATGACCTAGGTAGATCCTGGTTGCGTTATGGTGTCCATGTTGTCACTAATGAATGTAGGCTTGGGAGTCCTTTTTGTTTTTCCTGATTACGAGTTTGAGCCTCATTTGCATGATTCCTTTTCATTCTTGACCTCACCCTCGGGACTCCCAAAAAACATAATGGGTCTTCTTTTAAGCCCTTTTTAGACCCTCTAGACATGAAAAGATTGTCGAGCGATCTTGTGGCCTTTCATGCTCGTTAAACTGAAATTTGAAGTCACGTCTATCCGGCAGTAGTTTACCCCTTTTTCAGTCCGGACGGTCAATTGTACGAACAAAGGTATACTCTAAGGAACTTTAGTTCTCTAGAAGAGTACTCTCAGGTATCATTTTAACCCTTTTTCGGGCCCGAGGAACTAAATGTACGAAAAAGGAACCCCCACGGAGTCCATAGTTAAGCTCTTTTCAGATTCCCTAAAATTGAAAAGATCGTTAAGTGACCTTATTCTTTCACACTTGTTAAAATGGTCCAAAAGAACATCCCTGACGGAGTCCATAGTTAAGCTTTTTTCAAACTCCTTAAAAATGAAAAAATGGCTGAGTGATCTTGTCTTTATCACACTCGTTAAAATGGTTTTGAATAGATGTCTTTTCAGTGCTAATTTACCCCTTTTTTGAACCGACTAGACTACCTTCGAAAAAGGTACCCTAGTGGAGTCTCCTTTTACGTTTTTCAGACTCTCTAAATATGAAAAACTATCGAGCTTACCTTCTCTGGGCTCGTTAAACTCACATTGAAGGACGTTTCCATTGTGTGTTTTATTAATCGAATTTTCATACCCGCATCTTTGGACTAATGCCAGCTCCATGTCGCTCTCAACTGAACCATCTAAAGCATGCCTTATACGCAAGCCTTGTAGAACTTTGCCTCTGCGTCTTGACACCTTTGGCCCTGGAGGATTTTTCCCAAGTGTCCTTACTTTGAACATCAGTCTTGTCCCTGCACCTTGAACTTGTATGTTTGCAACACTCATTCCTCCTTTGTAACATAACATTATTTTATTCTTTTTCCTAAATTATTGAAAAAGACAAAAAAATTCAAATATACTCCAAAAAGAGGAACGAAAAAGTATTTTCTTTACTGGCAGCATAATGAGTCGCCCTTGGATAAAGCACATATGTCCATTTGTTCATAAAACTCTAGGATTTAATACGACCTTAGGAAGTTGTTCTCGCTACATAGAGCTATGTCCTCCTCTGTTTGGTTATTCTTCTAAACATGTGGAGAGTTTGCGTTGCCTCTTGCCTCGTAAACTTATGTTAATGCCATGCTGCCCGAGTCTCATCATTTGTCGTGCTATTTTCCAAGGGAATTTTTTACCAAGCCTGAGTTGGCCCCTCTACAGTTTGTCTCTTTCCCTCATGCCCGGCCATCCTGAACTTCCAATCAAGTCTTTGTTCGAAATCAATGAAGCCTTCAGTCTGATCATCAAGATTCTCTAGTCCATGACCGACGAGCCATCGAAGACCTTTGGGTAGTGAATTCGTACACTCATATTACACGCCTACCCAAGTTTTGAAGATTTTGAAGTTGTTGCTCGAGCTCTGAATACCTCATCTCTAGCCATAAGGCCTTATCAGCTTCTAGAAGATGGATACTCTACACGTATATTTTTTTTTATTTCAAGATGTAGCTCTGTTGTGTATTGCTTGGAGCTACACTTTATATAGTTATATGACATGGATCTATAGTGTATTTGATTGGTAGCCATGATTTTATTTTATCCCGAGCATGGGTATGCTTGCCTCGGTGAGACAATTATTATTTTGCAGACGACACCTCCCGATTTCTAGTCTCTGGGCTCACTTGTTCGACACATCAATGAAGATTTTTAATGTATTTCGGCCATAAGATGATCTTCTAACCTCACACATTAGGGGGCATCTGTTATAACCCTAATTTGCACCAGACATGCTTACCTGGCATCAGACCATCTCAGATTCCTTCTTTGCCAAAACACTGCTGAACAACTCTTCTTAAAAACCGCTTTTATAAAGGCCCACGTGCCCTGATACATTACTTCATGCGTGTACACGCTAGCTGACCCAAGACAGCGTGCGTGTACCTACAAAAGCATGAAAAAAGGAAAGTTGCTGATGGAACACACAACTTTGGGTAAGTTAACTAAACCTTTCGGCCATGCATGGCCAGACATTCGACCAAATACCTAGCTTCTTCTAGCCTATAAAAGAAGGGTTAGGGGTTCCATTTGGAAGAGGAGAATCATAGTAAAGAAACTATACCCAATTGAGCATTCCCTTTGTCCCAACCTTTATCCATCCTTGTGCAAAGAGAAGTATAGATCAAAGCAGTTGGAAGATAGTGGAAGAAGAGCCCAGGACCAGGATCGAGGAGCAATAGCCAACTTTATCATTGTGAAGTTAATAAAAGAATTGTTTTTACCGTCCCGCCATATGAGATTGTCATTATTGGAATATTGATTGTATGATTGATTCAATATCTAACATATTAGTTCATAGATCAAATGCATGTGGAGTTCTTTGTTTGTCTTTAGTGAATGCAGGTCAGCATTGGGAGGAGAGTTGCAGTAAAAGAACGACCAAGCGCAAAAAGGGATCGACATCAAACACGAAGAATAAGGTACGTTAACTTAATCTCTTGAGCCTTGTATTTACATATGAGTAATGGGGGTCTAGGCATGGGATGATGGTAAAAATTAAGAATCTTTAGGTCATTTTTGCATGCATGATAAAACCCTTAGTGCTAGTTCGTAGGAGGGATTTCCCACCCACAACACAAAGGGACAATGTAGTATGCTATGAATCCAAAAAATTAATAGAGCATGAGAGAAATTATGCTACACATGACTTGGAGTTGGCAGTTATTGTACATGCATTAAAAATGTGGAGGTATTAACTTATGGGTAAGAAATTTGAGCTAAGAATAGTACACTATGGCCTGAAACATTTGTTTGGAAAACCAACACTAAATGCTAGACAAACTAGATGGCTGGAATTTCTGAGTGAATATGAATTTGAAATTAAGCATATAAAGGGCAAGGAAAATCAAGTGGTTGATGCACTCAGAAGGAGATATCATGAAGTGCATGTGGTAGCCATTAGCATGTACATGACATATTTGAAAGATAAAATTATTGCAACAATGAATTCATATCAAATATGTGAAAATAAGAGAAACATTACAATAAGGTAAATTTCAGTAGAAGTTAAATTCCTATGACCTGAAAGAGGATGGAATACTCATGTACAAGGGAAAAGTATATGTGTCGAATTCCAATGAGTTGAAAAATGTAATTATGAAGGAAATGCACAATGTGCCATATGTTGGACACCCAAGATGTCAGAATAAAATTGTAGCAGTAAGAAGCCAATACTTATGGATGGGAATGAAGAAAGAAGTGGCTAATTACATAGGTAGATGTCTAGAATGCCAAAAGGTGAAACATGAACATAGACACCCAATAGGTTTTCTACAACCATTTCCCATTATGGAATGGAAGTGGGAAGTAGTCATAGTTTATTTTATTACCAAGCTACCTAGAATAGTGAAGAAACATGATTCCATCATGGTGGTGGTGGATAAATTGACTAAAGAAACACATTTTATTCCAGTAAAGACTACAGACAAGGCAACAAATATCATAGAAATTTATATGAAGGAAGTTGATAGGTTACATGGAGTACCTAAGATAGTAGTTTCTGATAGATATCCAAAGTTTACTTCAAATTTTTGGAAAGGTTTTTTCAAAGGATTTAGAACAAATTTGAATCTCAGTACAAGTATCATCCAGAGTCAGATGGGAAAACAAAAAGGACTGATAGGATAATTGAAGATATGCTTAGAATGTATGTGATGGATCAACAATCAAAGTGGGAAGATTGTATTCATTTAATTGAATTTTCCTACAATAATGGGTATCGGGCCTCATTGAAAAAGTGTCCAATTGAAGCATTGCATGGAAAAAAATGTAACACTCCAGTGAGTTGGGATAATCCAATAAACAAAGTAGTTGTTGGGCTAGATTTTTTGAAATAAATGGAAGAACAAATGGAAAAGATAAAGCATAATTTAAAGGTTTCCCATGATAGGAAGAAAATTTATGTAGATAAGAACAGAGTTTTCAGATATTTTAAGGTGGAATAACATGTGTTCTTAAAAGTAAAGGAAAATAGAAGTTCGATAAGATTAGGAAGTTTCCCGAAGTTGGAATCAAGATATTGTGGAATTTTTGAAATATTAGAAAAGATAGGGCCATTTGCATACATGATAGAATTGTCTACGTCCATAGGAGTGCATAATGTATTTGATGTATCATTATTAAAGAAGTATGTACTTGATCCTAACCACATAATTTATTGGAATGTGATCTAGGTGGAGCACGAAGAGGATTTTCGGGTGGAACCAATACACACCATGGACTGGAAAGACAAAGTGATCAAGAACAAATCCATAGGGCTGGTAAAGGTTCAATGGACCTTCTACAATCCTGAATGTGTTACATGGGAGGATGAAGAAAACATGCGGGAAGAGTACTCACAAACTTTTGACAATTTTGAAGAAGGTAGAATGCAAGGATCCATTTTTGGAAATCTAGAGTTCTGGAACCACATCTCAGAGTCTTATCCAACTGCACTGGGGACCATGATAAATGAATGGCTCATTCCTTGCATTAGCCCTGATAAACAAATGGTACATCCCTTGGGTCAACCCTTATAAATGAATGATGCATTCCTTGGGTCAACCCTTATATCGACATAGAGTGCACCAAGGACAATGCATAATTGTAGGGGAGGGGGAATGTAACATCCTCATTATAATTCCCAATTTAATTAATGCTTATGTGGATACAATATGTGGCTATGACCAAACGATGTAATATGTGAACTGTATTTCAATGTTTTAATAATAAAAATGTGATGCGAGCTACTAAAAGTACATGGACAAGAGATGGGGGATGAATTAATCCACGAGAAGGGGAAGTGTCTAGAATGATGACCAAGAGGGATCAAAGGGAGAATTACCCATGTATATCAATTTAAACCATTTTCCTAAACTTGTCAATTGTATATGAACCTTCCAATTTTTTATTGAGTGTTCCCAAAGCCAATCATTGAATACATGTAAGAAGGTGGCTGTGAGTGGTCACATCCTTTTGATTGAGTGTCTCCAAAGATAATCATTGAATGCATGTAAGAGGGTGGGTATAAGTGGTCATGTCCTAGATTTATTGGGCACATGGGGGTTGAGTACAATCAGCTTGGGGAAGAGTGTGATTCAAGAAAGGCAATCCATAAGAGAGGAATTTGTATGGGTTGGGACAATAGTCGGAAAAGGGAAGAAAGAGATATTGGAGTTGGTGAGGCCATGGAGGGAGAATTCTAGAGAGTAACTTGAGTGAATTGGAGCTGGAGAATTGAAGATCCTGATTGTTAGGTCGGAAGAGTGAACTCTTGTGTGAGTTGCACTAAAAAAACAAGTGTTTGTTGTTGGTTTGCTGATAGTTTTCCTAGCAACAAGTTCCCTTGAGTTCCTAGCTGAGAGATTCCTAGTTACATGTGCTAGAGAGATCTTGATAAATGTATGAATGACACATTCCTTAGGTTATCCCTGATAAATAGATGGTACATCCATTGGGTTAACCTTGATAAATTGATGGTACATCCATTGTGTTACCTTTATAAACATATGATACATCCCTTGGGTGATCCCTGATAAACAAATGGTGCATTCCTTGGGTTGGGAAGGTCAAGAGGAAAAGAGTTGGTGAAAATATCAAGATATTTGTGGGAGAATATCAGTTGGGTTATGAGATTTTTGAGCTGCGAGTGAACTGTGAGAGACCGCCCTCTTTTGTGGATTATTAGCCTCATCTTGGGGGTGATTGGATGTTGATATTTGGAACAGTCAGTCTATGGTTGGGTGGAATGTCCATCCCAAGTAGTTGGTTGAAAGATTCTTGTTTAAAGATAAGTGTTTTATCTTGTACTAATTTATTTACATGCGTTATTGTTGTGCATGAACTCTGCGTGTATGAGAATTACTTATATGTTGTTGTAATGAACGATTTAGTTGTATTTCATGTTGATTATTAGCATGCTTTAGATGCATCTATTTTATGGTTACATGCTAGCTAAATATGTTATAAATTATAGTTGTAAGCTAGAAGAAATCAACTAACAATAAAGGAATTACTTTAGTTAGCAGAAGTTTTGTTTTTATGTGTATTCCACACGTAATGTTTCTTAGCCTGGGTGGTTGGGTACATTACAAAGTGGTATCTGATATGATGATGAGAGAGTTTCATGTGACATGGCCCAATGTGGGTGGCTAGGTATGTTATAGGCTCATCCAGGAACAGGACATCCATGTCAACTAGGAAAGTTGCCTGCACTACGACATCAAACTGTTGAAGCATGAGGTATTGTGTGATGTTTCCCCACTTGAAGTTTGTGATGTTTTTCTAGGAAAACCATATATATGTGGAAGCGTTATGTTTTCTTCGAATCTAGGCCACAATTGACACTTGAATCTGTTAGGACCAAAACGACAACCTCACGAGGATGTAAATCCCCCTGCATTTTTATAGAGTTGGTACTCCTCTTTAGATTTTCTTGAGATTTTTAAATCTTCAAAAAAATGGGACTTGACAGAAGTTTGTTGTAGTAATTCAAAGCAACATAAATATCACAATAAAATAAAACGATTTTTTTTCTTTTTTCTTTTAAAGAAAAGTTCCTAAGAAAGGACCAGGAATGACACACTTCACACATTTAAAGAAAATAAGAAAAATTTCATCACATCCATCATAGTTTAAGATAAATATTTATGATCACATAAAAATAAAAAGAAGATGATCTGCATGCATAAGAGAGATTTAATGGATTGGATACATGGAAAACTCAAATAAATATAATGATAGATCAACCTAAAATACTTTATATTCTGAAAATAGGGTGACAAAGCATAGTCGAGATTGTTCCCAAAATAGCTCTCTTGAAATTCAAAAAATATATAGTTTGTTACATATCCTTGAAATCGTAAATGTGTTTGTCTTAAAGACTGAGATTGGGGCTCCCTTGGACCATAAAGAAAATAAATACAAGAAATAATATTTTAGAAAGAAGACAGTGGGTGATAGAAGGATCAACAAGACCTGGTAAGAAGAAAAAAGGAGTTATCAGTCTTCAGTTAGACATTTCTAGTGAAATAGGTGGAATAACTAGATGAATGACTTGATAAAGAAAAGAAGGATGTGATAAGTGTAAACTTACTATGATGGTCGCTCATATGTTCATTTTCTCGCTGATGTCCTTTTATCGTTTTCATCAACGGTTACAGGAACTGTCTCAACTACTTCTTATCCTTCATTTGTCAATTTATCGATAGCCTTGTTGAACCATTCCTCGATGTAACCTTTCATAGGTGCCACATTGATTTCATGCCGGATTTTAATATTGAACAACTCACCCTCCAAGTATCGAAGATCAATGAAAATGACAAGTAGTACTTCTTCAATATATTGTTTTTTTGTGGAGTAATCCACTAGCCAGTTATCTATGGCATTCTCATCATATACAATTATGCCATATAATTTTTCAATTGGCAATCCTTTAAAAATCTCAACCTACTCATCGAATTGTTGTTTTGATAGGAACAACGAGTTGATGATCAACTTGGGATCTTGGACTTGGTTAGTGCTTCTGGATAGGTCCACCTCCATGATTCTTTTGAATAGCTCCTCTCTCCTTTCAATGGCTTGGATGCATTTCTGAATGATGTTGTTCAAGTTCTTTATTTTCTCTTTCCAGCAGGAATTCAACTTCTTGATCCGACTTGGAGAGGGAAGGTCCTCCTCTCTTCTCTTTAGCTTTGACATTTTGGTAACTTTAATACCAAAGGATACCACACCATCAAGGTAGAAACATTCTTCGTTTTTTAGGTCGGCTTGTAGATATTCAAGGAAGGCATGCACCCTCGAGCCAAAAGAAATTATGCTCTTTGAAATTTCCCAAGCTTCTATAATCAGTGCCATTATTTTCTTGATATTATTATCCACATATGTAGTGTACCCTTCACTACCCAGGTTCACCCAACCCCTCAAATTACCATTCACTACATGAATTTAAAAGGAACAAATGCATTTAAACAAAGTTAAACACTCTTAACAACTCAGAGTAAAATATATGGGTACTGCTATAATTAATCATTCCATAGCATTGTCATAAATTCATTTACACAGCGGAAAACATGTTACATAAACAGAGCAGTCATGCTCAAGTGTGTTAAAACATAATTCAGATATACTTATATTTTATCTGCTGTAGAAATCACCAACCAAGTGCAGGCCTTCCACGAACCTCCCAGCCTTAGACCACACTGTTCATCAGCTCAACAGTAGGTCACCCTCGAGCTGGGACTGAGCTCCACCCCAAGGCAAGGAATCTAGACTCAGGCTGAGGTTACAGGGAAGACAACACATACACATTCAACAGGAAGAAGCTCTCCCAGGAATCTCCCACGCTCACTGCACACAGACCCTCATTCCCCAC